>CAWUFW010028084.1:0-23503 GCA_963921515.1 Calotriton arnoldi
CTGTAAGTCCGTTTTTATATAGCGCAGCTACTCACCCTTACGGGTCTCAAGGCGCTGGGGGCCGTAGTGAAAATTAAGTGAGCTATTGCCCAGAGTCACATGGTGCTGAGCTAAGCTGCCGCCGGAGCCGGGGATCGAACCGTGAACCCTGTGCTCCGAAGTCAGCTGCCCTGGCCACTGCACCACACCTCTCCACTGCTGCACCACACCTCTCCACTCAACGCCGAAATCTACGCCGCTATTGCACCGTGGCTCGAGGGCACCGCTCGTAAAGTTACACGATGCACCGCCCTCATCCCGCACCGCAGCCTTGGCCTACCGACGCCGGCGCCATCGACTCCAGTTCGTCAGCCGACGACAGCGCTTCAGCAACGACGACGCCGCTGCTTGCAACGCGACCTGCCAGCACCGCGACGAGCACCGCATTCACTTCGCACCGCGACCCTGGTCTCACCGACGACGCCATCTGACACCGCCACCGAGCCGCTGCTCGCACTGCGACCTGAGGGCACCGCACGCCGCACCGCTGCACTTCGCACCGCAGCACCCGACGCCTGCCGACGCCAGCGCTCCTGACTTCAACTGAGAGGAGTTCGATCTGCAACGCGTGTGACTTCGAGGGCACCGACGACTCCTGCACCGACCTCCGGAACCGACGCCTGCGGATGCCGTGCTTTCGGAAGCTCAACGAGAGGTCGCCAACACCCTACATTTCTAAAAGGTACTGTTTGCGGGTCTTCCCGACACCGTAGCTGGCCCGCGACGCCGCGGTCAGCCAGAACTGTTTGGATTTGTTTGCTCACGACGCGGTGATAGCCCCGGATGGAGCTATCGACATCAAGGAACTGTTTTCCAAGCATATTTTGATAACTGAAGATTTTTAAGTACTGTATTGTGGATTTTTATCGTTTTTGGTCTTGTCTTAAGTATATAAAAATATTGGATATTTTTCTAAACTGGTGTGGTGTCCTTTTGTAGTGCTTACACTGTATTACTGTTGGTTATGTGCAAATGCTTTACACACTGCCTCTAAGATAAGCCTGACTGCTCGTGCCAAGCTACCAAGGGGGTGAGCAGGGGTTATTTTAGGAGTGTAACTCCCTTATCCTGACTAGGAAGAAGGGTCCCTATTTGGACAAAGGTGCAAACCCTTGCCAACTAGAGACTCCCATTTCTAACACTGTGTTTAATCACTTTACCCGTATACTATCTACATTCTACCATCTTTCTGAACACCAATTACAGCTACATACCCCAGGTTTTATCTGGGCATGCATGGGTGGGTGTTCCTTCATGTGTTTTGGGCCCACATTGTGGACGAAGCAACAGCTGAGGCTACTAAAACTTCCTTGTTCTGTTGGGTGGGTAGCTCCTGGGTGGACCATTGTCTGCAGTTATTTATTTTGGTTAGAAAAGCCAGATTTAGTGTTAGATGCACTGTACAATAATAAAAAAATTAAAAATAAAGAAAGAAGTTGCAAGACAAATTCTAGACTAAAGTCTAAGTCATCTGAAAACGTAATAAATATTTAATATCAGTTTCCATATAGTTGTCAAGGTTATCCTTCAGCAGCACTAATAGCACCTTCAGCAGCACTATTAACAACATTTCACATTTATTCCTCACAGAGTTGCAATGTAAAGCAGATGTAAAGAAGGCAATGTTTAAGAGATTGGGAATGCAAAACAAGCACCCATGTCACTCTGAGCTACGCTGAGCTATTGTTAAGCCGAATGGCACTAGGAGAAGAGCAAATTCTGGGCCCATCTAAAGAGGAGCTCAAACACCTCTTTACTTAAGGACACCAATAAATCACCAAAAGGTTTACATGTTTGTAGTTGTTTATAGTTACTATAAGATGCCAGGATATCAGCAAACTCAGACAACAAATATGATGTGATCAAGAGAATGAGATGTGGAGGACATCAGAAATAGCCATTTTACAGCCATCAATGAAATGCAGGTAATCTTGGAAAAGCAAGCAATGAAAGTAGGGGACTTGGAGGACAGCTCATGGTAGAACAACATAAGATCACTTGGGTTTCCTGACTGGATTGAAAAAGCCAGTATAAAGACATATCTAAATGTATTTATACAGTGCTTAATTTGAGCTGGTGGCTGCCAGTGAGGGCACCCACCTTATGTTTTGGAACAGGACTTATTTTTCTTGTATCCGATATTTACCGAGTGCATGAGAGGGAAAAATATATAGATAGGTAAAACGCGGTAAGAATAGACAGCAAAATCCTTACAAACAGAAAGCAGGAATCTGTAAGTGTAAGATAAAGGTGCAGGGAGTATCTGGTAGTGGATAAAAGACTACCAGCCATGGAATGCGGCACACCAATATTTAATTGCACCAACCGCTGGATTCTGAGCAGAGCTTCGGGCAACAGCACTCGCTCTTTCACAAATTAAGCACTATACTTTCCAGCTGACAAATCTAGAAACTCACTGAAGCATCTTTGTATACAAAGCACCCAGATTTCTGAGCCCTATGTAATCATAATCTGCATCGGAAGTCATGGAAACATGATTGGAAAGGTGTAATGTCTTTTAACATTTCTGAATTTACTTTTATTATTATATGAAACCCCATTTAAATAAAACAGCTGCATACTAACCACCACCCTAAAACACCTGGGCCCCAAACTATAAAATGTAGCGGGCCAGATCTTGAAAATATGGCCATACATTTTTGAGGGGGAAAATACTCTTTCCAAAGGTGCAGCCTCAGTTTTAGAACTAGGATGTCAACAGACATAATCTGAATCTGATTAAGGAAGGATGGGAAGGGAGTGCAGATGTTGTACTCACAATTTCAGGTTGTCCCTCTTTGCATATTTAAAAGGCAAACACATGCTTGCTGCTCTGTTCATATTCATTCCCACAATCGACATGGATGTAGCAACTTGGGCCTGTTTATGTCAGCTGATGCCTTCCCCTGCACTCTCATCATCAATGGGAGTACTCTGACATGTGTGGACCTTAAATGTCCCATACAAGTGAATACAAAGAAATAACACTGCTACCCTTAACTAGGTTAGAAACATAATGATGTATACCATCGATAGCAAGGCTTTACATTACTTTTCTCCTTCTAGGTCACACTATCATTTTCTGAGGTAAGTCCATGAATAACAAGGGATCCAGCCTTCAAAGCCTTCCTACTGTGGCAGCTCTACGCCGATGAACAGTGATGCACAACTAAAATTGACCTATCTTGAGACTCTACTAGGGAGGTTGACTCTCCCAATCAGTGTCAGTTCCCTTGCCTTGATATTCAGAATTTCTCACTGTCCAAGTCCATGACAAAACTGTGATAAAGCATGCCTAATGTTTGTTTGTTATGATACATTTGCGGACCATCTATATCAAATTAATTTGTAATGTTAGAAGAGTATGTGTGTTTTAATCATTTAAGGAGTAGAGAAATCATCTTTTCATCCTTTCCGTAATTTCCAATTGTTATGTACATTATTCATGTATTTACAACTGCAAAAAAGCCCTATGTTTTAGTTTCCATTCCAAAATTTGCCCATGATATTTGTGCACAGTGCATTGTGATCTTAGTTAAATACAGGAAAAAGGCACTTTACAAGAATACATTTGTGAAGTAAAGACAGGCACCTTTTAATCATTTCTCCCCGCTTACACAGCAGACGAAAGCACATGTGTGGGTTGCATCTAGAAATATGTGCTTCCAACATGGATTGAGGGGGGATGCTGATAATAGAAAATAATAACAAGGCTCTCAGCAGTATTGTATTGTAATTGCATTTGTATAGCGCTTACTACCTCTGACGAGGCATCAAAGCACTTTTTCGGCAATTAGTAGTGTAGCAAGTATGCCATGGGCCTAGGTACAAAGCCACATCAGGGCTGATGTCCTTCTCTTACTGCACATTACTGCGGATGGGGGCTTCTGATTTTGGCTTATTCACTGTATCAAGAATGTACAACCTTGGCATGGGGAGATGGAAGCATTCCGCATTGTTAGGATACTTTGTACTTTGTATATGGTTCCCATCTATATCTGTTGTATTTTAATTCATCTCATGTGGATATCGTGAAAATCAGACTCTATCATTTCCTGGTGGACTAAACTCTCCCGTATTCAATAAGGAGTACCGTATGCCTTCGTTCTCTTTGCTCACAATATACTAAGTACATCCAATGGAGGAGATACAAAAGGTACAAAATATGTCTGTGGTTGTTGCATATCTTTGAAAGATACATGTCTTTGGCTGACCTTGACACATATTTAGGGTGGTACAGCCAGGGCTTTTTCTTGAAATAGAGAATTGTTTTATTCTAAAGAGTCTAGCAGTGTCTTCATTGTGTTGGAGATATCCTAATCTAAAATGAAGATTGAGTTTTGTTTGGGCGTTCCACAAAAATATGTTTCTCCTCCTGCTTTTCACAGTGCAAGTTTTTCCTGCATTTAATTTTACCATACCATGACCCTGTGAAAGATTGTAACTTTGTATTATTTTTGTTACAAATAGCTGTTGGAGCAATGTTTTAAACAAATTTAAATTAAACGTGCTCAATATATAAACCATGAGTGTCTCATAGGAGGATTATATTTAGTGATACTAAGTTCTTATTAATGTTCAGTTCGGAAATGTGAATATTTTTGGGGATAGAATAAAGAAGGAGTTGTCTTTGCCTAGTAGTAGTCTGGGCAGCCACAGAATGGAAGGTACCAATTATACATACATCATTGGTGACAGGTGGTAACAACCCACCACCCAGTAATAAACTGGCTAGGGTAATCCCTCACCAACAGCAGCCTCCGCCAATCACTGTCAGAGGATGACCAGGTGTCCCAGCCTCATTTGGATTTTTTTGGGGGGGAGGGTCCAGGAAAAAAAAGCCCACTCTGTTCTATTGCTGCTTATTACTGCTAGGTATGCATTACAAGAACCAGAGTGGAAGTCCTCTTGTGCTTAGGTTTTGCACCCAATTGGTAGCTGGTGAGTTAATACAGACACTTATTCCATTGTTATGCATGGGTCCTACATGAAGCCTCTATCGTTTACACCAAATTCTAAATCTGGCAACTCACTGCTATGACATAGCAACATTTGATAACAAAACTCGTTACGCACTGTTCCCACATCATAAAGGCTTTCCAGTCCAAGCTGACAGGGGGCTCCGGGAGCGTGTCTTATAGCACTGCTTGTCTGCTCTGTCTGAAAGCCGAAAGTGCAGACGCAGGAGAGGGAAGGAAGGTAGAGAAGGTGGTGGGGGTTTGTTAGGGGTGGCAAATAAAATATTTATTTTTACATTTGGGATAGGGTTGAGAGGCCTTGTGATGTATGGTACCCCATTATCACTCTGCTCTGCATAGCTATTGAAAGCAGGGGCAGATGTTTTTGGGGGGCCATTCATGACATAACATTTTAGATGGGTGGATAGTGAATTACCGGGATATGTTTCACCTCAGGATTCTGAGTGACATCATAGACTACTCAAGGTTCTTTTCGTTGTCTATTTGATGTCAGTCGGAACCCCTTGGTGAAAAACATTCCTGTAATTCACTGTTACCCATCTATAATTCTATATGAAATGGCATGCCTCCTTAAAAGAAAATTCACTAAAATGATAGGTCTTCTGCCTTCCATTAAGCAATGTTCATTTTAAAAAAACAGTCCAAGCTCCTTTGCTAACTTTACAATGTAATGTGTTATTTACACAGTACACTAATCGTCTGAGCCTTAAGGCAAAAATATGTTGCCACCTCAAAATGTACAGTACATGTCCATATTGACTATGTGAAGGAGTCAAACAAGAAATGCTAACAAGCAAAAAATCCATCATTTGAAATGTGCACGCCCTTTCACGTAATTACCATGAAGAAAAAACAGAATGTTCTGTTCTTAGAAAAATAGAACAGTAGTTTACAAACTATAATTGTTGAACCAAAAATAACATTAAAATTCCTTTGAGAACTCTATGTTTTTGCCTTGAACATTTCCTTCCATACACCCTCTAAAGGTGTGCACCCTCTAAAGGTGTGCAGCCTGAATATTGAAGTCAGAATATGCATGGTACTAATTATCAAAGCCAGAATATCATGAGTATAATTATATCCAGGTAAGTATTATAGTTGGTAAGTATATTGTTAATGTATTTTATACAATAACATCGATCTTTTAAATATCTCAAACTTAAATATTGTTGTCTAATTTTATTACTTTAAGTATATATATATATATATATATATATATATATATTACCAGAGTAGCTCCTTCTGTCTTCCCCCGCCCTTTGCAGAGGATCGCTTGGAGTTGGCGGAGCAGTGCCAACCAGGAATGCGTTTGCTTGAGTTCAAGTAAAGCGATCACTCAGAGTATGCCTACACCAGTGGTTGTTTATTGCAGGTTACGCGTTTCGCTTGTCAGGCAAGCTTGGTCACACAGTGATTTACCGGAAGTCAAAGCAATAAATAGACTGTGTAGACATTGAAAAAGGACCATTGTCCTGAAAACTACGCTATAGTAACTGGAACGTCCATTTTGTAATGTCTAGTTATCATACTTAAATAACCATTCGTCATATTTACGCAATAGTATTACTTCATATCTTATTTGGTTGAGCGAAGTCGCAATACAAAATATAAAAATACGATAAAATGGAAATGAAACAAATGTTACATCACATTACAAACAGGTAAATTTCCTTTCTGTTAGTATTAAGCGGTAAACGATACAGGCACGCTTTTGTACACTGCAACATCATTTAAATTGTAATCATTTTATAAATGGAAGCGTTCACAACACCTCCTTCGTTCTCATAGTGTTGTTTTGACATAGGACCCATTGATTTACGAGGCATAGTGCCCATATATTTATGGTCCAAACTGTCGGTTCTCTTCCTATTCGGGTAGTGGCAAAGTGCCAGTGAATTTTAGAACAGCCTGTCAATATTAGACTCCACTCTCTGTTGTAGGGAATGTATTTATGGAGAACACATATAAGGGGTATGGTTGCTATACCGGGAGAATCATAGACATAGAAGTATGTAGAATGTATTGCGCAAGCGGGTGATTAGAATAGAAGATTAATGGGCACCATGACTAAGCATTTAGCATGACTGTCAACAACACTAAACAGAGAGTGGAGTCTAATATTGACAGGCTGTTCTAAAATTCACTGGCACTTTGCCACTACCCGAATAGGAAGAGAACCGACAGTTTGGACCATAAATATATGGGCACTATGCCTCGTAAATCAATGGGTCCTATGTCAAAACAACACTATGAGAACGAAGGAGGTGTTGTGAACCCTTCCATTTATAAAATGATTACAATTTAAATGATGTTGCAGTGTACAAAAGCGTGCCTGTATCGTTTACCGCTTAATACTAACAGAAAGGAAATTTACCTGTTTGTAATGTGATGTAACATTTGTTTCATTTCCATTTTATCGTATTTTTATATTTTGTATTGCGACTTCGCTCAACCAAATAAGATATGAAGTAATACTATTGCGTAAATATGACGAATGGTTATTTAAGTATGATAACTAGACATTACAAAATGGACGTTCCAGTTACTATAACGTAGTTTTCAGGACAATGGTCCTTTTTCAATGTCTACACAGTCTATGTATTGCTTTGACTGCCGGTAAATCACTGTGTGACCAAGCTTGCCTGACAAGCGAAACGCGTAACCTGCAATAAACAACCACTGGTGTCAGCATACTCTGAGTGATCGCTTTACTTGAACTTAAGCAAACATATATTTATATATATATATATATATATATATATATATACTCCTTCATAATAAATAAATATATATATATATATATATATATATATATATATATATATTCACTGAAAAAACCAGAGGTTTTAGGGACAGTTATAGTTAGTTGGACATTGCACTCGTACAAAACCCGTGAAATTCCCCCGTTATAGTTAGTTCAGCTAACTATAACTCGCGCCCCGCAATGCACTGCTGATGACGTCACATTTTACATCACTCATGACATGGTCAGTGACATCACTGATGACATCACTGATGACATCTCAAATGACATCACTGATGACATCATCCAGTGACTGTGTGTTTCTGTAAAGTTTAAATATGTTTAATATATATAGGGAAAGGCGTATTGAAGAATGAGTGGGTGTATAAGTGTCAGAATGGATGATTTAGTACGTGCGTGACTGACTCTACAAGTGAGTGATTAAACGTATCTTACTGAATGCATGGGTTAGTGACTAAACTGTGTGAATGTCTGTATCCGTCTGTTGGTGTGTAAGTGGATGCATGGATTTGCGAATAGCTACATGAGTGTCTATATGGGTTATTTATTGGTTCTATGAGTATCTGTATGGGTGCCTGAGTGTTTGTGTGGATGGGGTGTGTGCGACTGTGCATAGATGTGTGAGTGGGTGATTCACTGGGTGGATGGTTTCAAGAGTGCATCTGTGATAGACTGTATGGGTGGGTAAGTGTGTGTAAGAGTGTGTTAGTGAGTGAATGTATGTCCCAGTGGTACATGTGTGAGTAACTAAATATGTGAAAGGCAGTATATATGTGTATTGGAGTATATAAATAGCTATAAGCGAGAGTGAGTGATTGTGATAGTGGCTGTATGGATGAGTGTGTGCTTGTATCAGTGATTGTATAAGAGCGTAACAATGTGCTAGTATTTGTATGATTAAGTGAGCTGGTGTGTGTATAACTGTATAGGTGAGTAAATGGCAGTCTGTTTAATTATTTGCATGACTGACTAGGTGTGTGAGTACCTCTATGGATGAGTGGCGGTGTTTGAGTGTCTATATAGGAGTAAGAGTGCATATGATAGTCCTGTACTGAGTGACCATAAGTATGAGTGACTGTACGGGTGAGTGAGTGGATGTGTGTGTGTAGACCTAAGAATCAGTGAGTGGGTATGTAGTTATTGGTGTTGGAGTGTCTATGGTTTTGCGAATGGCACTCTGTAATTTAGATTGGGTGTATCAAAGGTTATATTAGGGTGTGAGGAGCTGCATCAGATTATCACGTGGATGATGTCATCAGTGATGTCATTTGAGATGTCATCAGTGATGTCATCAGTGATGTCACTGACCATGTCATGAGTGATGTAATATGTGACGTCATCAGCAGTGCATTGCGGGGCGCGAGTTATAGTTAGCTGAACTAACTATAACGGGGGAATTTCACGGGTTTTGTACGAGTGCAATGTCCAACTAACTATAACTGTCCCTAAAACCTCTGGTTTTTTCAGTGAATTTCAAAGGTTTTTTAAATGCAAATTTCTAACTATAACGTGTCTGAAACCTATGGTTTTTTCAGTGAATTTCAAAGGTTTTTAAAATGCTAATTTGTAACTATAACGTGCCTGAAACCTACGGTTTTTTCAGTGAATTTCAAAGGTTTTTTAAATGACAATTTTTAAATGTATTAATTTTTATATTAATTTTTTTCATACTGATTTACTACATTTTTAGAAACAATTTCTTTTACATATTTTATTTTTTAAATTACATTGTAATTACATTATACATTACATTACAAAAATACTTTCTCAGAATGAATTACTTTAGTTTAAATACTTTGCACATAGGCAATAGACTTTTAAGTACAGTAGTTACAGTTGTTGCAATGGGCAACACATTTTCAAACACAATGCAACATTCAGCTCAATGTGAATTTCTAGTTAAATGCAATTAGTTACTTTATGGATTACTTTTCTAACCACAGGACTGGATCCTAGATTCAGTCCTGGTACATCTCCTGTAAACAGTTGAGTAAAAGCGTTTTGGTTACAGTCGTGATTTTTAAGGAATATTATTGTATTTTAAAAGTTGACACTTAGAAACTTTTTCTCATAGAATCACCAATGTTATCCTATGGAAGGAAATTCACTTAGCAGGTAAAAACTGTTATCGTTACTTTTTCTTACTCAGTGTTGGATCCTGGATCCAGCACTGGTGCATCTCCTGTAAACAGTTGAAAGAATGCGTTTAAGTCATACAGGCGATTTTTAAGGAATATTTGTAGTTTGTGAAAATCGACACTTTGAAACTTTTCTGCTGAAAACCAGACCATGGATTCCTATGGAAGAAAATATAAGTTACTGGTAAGTACGGTTAAAATTACTTTTCAGGACCAGTACTGGGCTGAAAGATACAGCACTGAGGTCTCTCCTTATAACAGGTGATTAAATCGGAATTCGTATTTCGGCTGATTTTAGAGGAATATTTGTATGTTTCAAAAATAAACACTTAGAAACTTTTTCAGCAAAAAGCAGGCAATGATATCCTATGGAAGGAAATTCAAGTTACTGGTAAGTACGGTTAAAATTACTTTTGAGGATCAGTACTGGGCTGAAAGATGCAGCACTGAGGTCTCTCCTGATAACAGATGAGTAAATCGGAATTCGTATTTCGGCTGATTTTAGATGAATATTTTAAAGTTCCAAAACTCCACACTTAGAAGAATTTCCAAGTGAAACCAGTCAATGTTAGCCTATGGAAGGAAATTCAAGTTACTGGTAAGTACGGTTAAAATTACTTTTCAGGACCAGTACTGGGCTGAAAGATGCAGCACTGAGGTCTCTCCTGATAACAGGTGAGTAAATCAGAATTCGGATTTCGGCTGATTTTAGAGGAATATTTGTATGTTTCAAAAATCAACACTTAGAAACTTTTTCAGCAAAAAGCAGGCAATGATATCCTATGGAAGGAAATTCAAGTTACTGGTAAGTACGGTTAAAATTACTTTTGAGGATCAGTACTGGGCTGAAAGATGCAGCACTGAGGTCTCTCCTGATAACAGGTGAGTAAATCGGAATTCGTATTTCGGCTGATTTTAGAGGAATATTTTAAAGTTCCAAAACTCCACACTTAGAAGAATTTCCAAGTGAAACCAGTCAATGTTAGCCTATGAAGGAAATTCAAGTTACCGGTAAGTACGGTTAAAATTACTTTTGAGGATCAGTACTGGGCTGAAAGATGCAGCACTGAGGTCTCTCCTGATAACAGGTGAGTAAATCGGAATTCGTATTTCGGCTGATTTTAGAGGAATATTTTAAAGTTCCAGAACTCCACACTTAGAAGAATTTCCAAGTGAAACCAGTCAATGTTAGCCTATGAAGGAAATTCAAGTTACCGGTAAGTACGGTTAAAATTACTTTTGAGGATCAGTACTGGGCTGAAAGATGCAGCACTGAGGTCTCTCCTGATAACAGGTGAGTAAATCGGAATTCATATTTCGGCTGATTTTAGAGGAATATTTTAAAGTTCCAAAACTCCACACACAGAAGAATTTCCAAGTGAAACCAGTCAATGTTAGCCTATGAAGGAAATTCAAGTTACCGGTAAGTACGGTTAAAATTACTTTTGAGGATCAGTACTGGGCTGAAAGATGCAGCACTGAGGTCTCTCCTGATAACAGGTGAGTAAATCGGAATTCGTATTTCGGCTGATTTTAGAGGAATATTTTAAAGTTCCAAAACTCCACACTTAGAAGAATTTCCAAGTGAAACCAGTCAATGTTAGCCTATGAAGGAAATTCAAGTTACCGGTAAGTACGGTTAAAATTACTTTTGAGGATCAGTACTGGGCTGAAAGATGCAGCACTGAGGTCTCTCCTGATAACAGGTGAGTAAATCGGAATTCGTATTTCGGCTGATTTTAGAGGAATATTTTAAAGTTCCAAAACTCCACACTTAGAAGAATTTCCAAGTGAAACCAGTCAATGTTAGCCTATGTAAGGAAATTCAAGTTACTGGTAAGTACGGTTAAAATTACTTTTCAGGACCAGTACTGGGCTGAAAGATGCAGCACTGAGGTCTCTCCTGATAACAGGTGAGTAAATCTGAATTCGGATTTCGGCTGATTTTAGAGGAATATTTGTATGTTTCAAAAATCAACACTTAGAAACTTTTTCAGCAAAAAGCAGGCAATGATATCCTATGGAAGGAAATTCAAGTTACTGGTAAGTACGGTTAAAATTACTTTTGAGGATCAGTACTGGGCTGAAAGATGCAGCACTGAGGTCTCTCCTGATAACAGGTGAGTAAATCGGAATTCGTATTTCGGCTGATTTTAGAGGAATATTTTAAAGTTCCAAAACTCCACACTTAGAAGAATTTCCAAGTGAAACCAGTCAATGTTAGCCTATGAAGGAAATTCAAGTTACCGGTAAGTACGGTTAAAATTACTTTTGAGGATCAGTACTGGGCTGAAAGATGCAGCACTGAGGTCTCTCCTGATAACAGGTGAGTAAATCGGAATTCGGATTTCGGCTGATTTTAGAGGAATATTTGCACAATGGTGAAGGGAGGGGCGGGGCCTGAGGTGACATCTGTGCAAACGCGCCCCGTGGTGCGTTTTAAGTTGGGGGATTAAGTCCCCTTGAATCATGAGGGTCCCTACGGGCCAACTAGCCCACCAGGAACCTCCAGTATGCGCCAGGGGCTGCGTTGCAGAGACATGTACAGAGGCCACACCCCTTTTACACCTCTCTGCAACGCAGCTCTGTGGCGCTTTCTGGACGTACCTGTTGGGCTAGTTGGCCCCAGGGACCCTCAGGATTGAAGAGGATTTAATTCCCCATCTTAAAACGCGCCACGGGGCCTGTTTGCACACATGTCACCTGAAGCCCTGCCCCTCCCTTCACCACTGTGCAAACACGCCCCGTGGCGCGTTTTAAGTCGGGGGATTAACTCCCCTTGAATCCTGAGGGTCCCTGGGGTGCAACTAGCCCACCATATACCTCCAAAAAGCGCCATAGAGCTGCGTTGCAGAGAGGTGTAAAAGGGGCGTGGCCTCTGTACACCTCTCTGCAAGGCAGCCCCTGGCGCATACTGGAGGTTCCTGGTGGGCTAGTTGGCCCCAGGGACCCCCAGTATTCAAGGGGATTCGTTCCCCCTCTGCAAACGCGCCAGGGGCGCGTTTGCAGAGTGGTGAAGGAAGGGGCGGGGCCTGCGGGCCCGATCGTTTTTTTTTTTTTAAATTTTGGGGGAGGGGGGCCGCGTGGCCCCCTCCCGGGCCACTACTTGCCCCGGGGACCCCATCCCCCGGGGCTGGCCCTCTCGTTGGGGACTGTGGGGGGTCCCCAATCCCCCACAGTCCCGCCGGCTCCCCGTGTCCTACGGGAGCCGGCATTGCTTTACACATGGGGAGCTGCTAAGATGCAGCTCCCCATGTGGAAAGCAATCGGCTTTGGATATTGGAAGAGAGAGCAGGTTTCCTGCTCTCTCTTCCAATATCCAAAGCAAGTTTGCAATGACAGGACGGGAGCCGCGAGGCTCCCGTCCTGTCATTGCAAACAGCAGTGTCCCGGGGTAGGCACCCCGGGACACTGCAGGAGCCGGCCCTGGGGGGTGGTGGTCCCCAGGGCCATCAAGGGCTCCAGGAGGGGGGCCGCGCGGCCCCCTCCCATTCAGTGCACAGCCCCGGGGAGGTGGTGGTCCCCGGGGCTCTGGGGGTCCAAAACGGACCCCCATTGTAATTTTCTTAGTGCCCCGGGGAGGTGGTGGTCCCCGGGGCGTGTGGGGGGCTGGAGCCCCCCACACAGGTTTTAATTTAAAAAAAGAAGCCCCGGGGAGGTGGTGGTCCCCGGGGCTGCGGGAGGGCTCAGAGCCCTCCCGCACCATTGTACATAAAGCCCCGGGGGTGGTGGTCCCCGGGGCTTGGGGGCCTTAGAGGCCCCCACACATAAAATTAACCCCCCCAGCATGCCCCCGGGACTTGGCCCACCCGGGGGCCAGTAGCTATCGAAGCGCGGGAGACCGCGCTTCGATTTTTTCCGGCAGGATTCGCGCACCCTGAGCGCATCCTGCCGATTTTTAAAAAAAATTGTTTGTTTTTTTTTTGCCCAGGGGGTCCTTGTGGGACCCCCTGAGCAAACCTAGGGGGTCAGGGTGTTTCTACCCTGCCCCCTTTGTGCGCTTTGCGCACTTGTTTCTGTCCCTCGGTTCTACCGAGGGACAAAATGGCTGCCAACATTTCCTGAATCGGAATGTTGACAGCCAGCTGACAACCAATTAACATGCAGCTCGTGATCGGGAGGGTACGCGGACCCTACTCGTCCCTAGATATCACTAACTTTTTACTTTTCATTTTCTCAGCAACTACTGAACGGATTTACACCATTTAACAAAAGGGTTCTTTCTGAACCAAGAACTACCTCTTTGCCAAATTTGGTGTAATTCCGTTCAGCAGTTCGAGGCTGTAGCCGTGTCTAAAGTTTCCTATGGGAAAATGCATGGGGAAAACGCGTTTTGGGACCCCCTTTTTCTCGGCCCCCGCTTGACGTATCACCCCGAGACTTTCAGGGTAGGAGCGGACCGGAGCGCCCCACGAAGTTTGAAAATTTCGCGAAGATACGTCAACCGGCAAGAGAGTTATTTCAAATAGAATGTCGCGGATTTCCTATGGATAATAGGTTGTAACTATAACTATCTACTGGCGACCGCCAGTAGATAATATATATATATATATATATATATATATATATATATATTATCTACTGGCGGTCGCCAGTAGATAGTTATAGTTAGGACCTATTTTCCATAGGAAATCCGCGACATTCTATTTGAAATAACTCTTGCGTCGGTTGACAAATCTTCGCGAAATTTTCTAACTTTATGGCCCGCTCCGGTCCGCTCCTACCCTGAAAGTCTCAGGGTGATTCGTCAAGCGGGGCCGAGAAAAGGGGGTCCCAAAACGTGTTTTCCCCATTCATTTTCCCATAGGAAACTTTAGACACGGCTACAGCCCGAACTGCTGAACGGAATTACACCAAATTTGGCAAAGAGGTAGTTCTTGGTTCAGAAAGAACCCTTTTGTTAAATGGTGTAAATCCGTTCAGTAGTTGCTGAGAAAATCAAAAGTAAAAACACATATATATCTGGGCGGAGCCTAACCACACATGTCATCGTGAGATCTGATTGGCTGTCAGCACTTCATCCTGGAATTGCTGGCAGCCATCTTGGGACCAATATAAATGATAGTACCCCTTTGAAATGCATTGTAGTGAATCGAAGATTTTGAGGGTTACCAAAAGGAGAACTATAAAGGGTGATAACAGACTTTAGTTACATTAGAATTCATTTGTTGATGGTACCATACTAATTTCAGGAATTGTGGTGTGTTCTAAGGTGATTTTACCCTGTGAAAAACCTTCTGCTGGGATATCATGAATCAGGATTGAGAGAAAACTATTTTCACATGCTTGTCCCATACAGTTTTGGAAGGTGCCCCAGAAGCTAAAATGAGAGCATATTTTCTGTAAATTCACATTATCTTTCTCAGTCATGTGAGAATGAAGTCTGACATTCTCAGTAAAACATGTACATCCAACAAGGGCAGAGACTGTCAGTTGATTCCTTTGTGTTCTACTGCAGCTTCCCAGAGTGTTCTAAAGAACAACTAGAGTGCTAACAGCCTTACTTATGACAAAAGTATGGCACACCTGAAGCCATCTTGATTGGAATAAACTGGTAACACTTAAAACATTTAATTTAAAAAGGAACAAAATGATGGGGTTCATCTTGTCATAGAAATTATGGTTAGTGCTCTGGAAAGAAAAATTAGGACATGTTTCAAGTGTGATCTCAAATATCTTCCTGTTATATTTCAACAGGAGCAGCCTGTCAGTTGATGCCTTTGTGTTCTACTGCAGCTTCCCAGAGTGTTCTAAAGAACAACTAGAGCGCTAACAGTCTTACTTATGACAAAAGTATGGCACACCTGAAGCCATCTTGATTGGAATAAACTGGTAACACTTAAAACATTTAATTTAAAAAGGAACAAAATGAGGGGTTCATTTTGCCATAGAAATTATGGTTAGTGCTGTAGAAAGAAAAATTAGGACATGTTTTAAGTGAGATCTCAAATATCTTCCTGTTATATTTCAACAGGAGCAGCCTGTCAGTTGATGCCTTTGTGTTCTACTGCAGCTTCCCAGAGTGTTCTAAAGAACAACTAGAGTGCTAACAGCCTTACTTATGACAAAAGTATGGCACACCTGAAGCCATCTTGATTGGAATAAATTGGTAACACTTAAAACATTTAATTTAAAAAGGAACAAAATGAGGGGGTTCATTTTGCCATAGAAATTATGGTTAGTGCTGCAAAAAGAAAATTTAGTGCATGTTTTAAGTGAGATCTCAAATCCTCTTCTATTTCATTAGAAAATTCTGACATGCAGACTGAAACAATCACTTTCAATACCAGCAGTAGACTTCCAGTTAACTCCTTGGTGAGCAGTAGCTTTACTACAGTGATCTAATGAACAACTAGAGTAATAACATTCTGAATTTATGGCAAATGTGTGACACATCTGAATGCCTTCTTGATGGAATCAAAGTAAAAAACTGAAAGCATTTCCTACTGAGGAGACTGCAGTAAATGAGGAAATTAGGAAACTTCATAACAAAGAAGTCTTCCAAGATGGCCACCAGTGAAAAAAGAGCCCAAATGTAGCACAAATATTACCCAGATGTAGCCCACATATAGCCCAATGACAAAAGTATGCAAAACACTTTTTATTTTTAGTTTTTTGCAGTTTTATGTAGTGCAGACTGGTCAGGTATTGGAGCATTGCATCTTAAAACATGACCCCCCCTACACTACAAAAACACCACTGCACTACCCTAAACCCTAAAACACTTCCCCCAGCATGACCCCCTACACTACACAAGCACCACTGCACTACCCTAAACCCTAAAACACTACCCCAACACTACTGCACTAACCTAAATCCTAAAACACTACCCCCAGCACGACCCCCTACACTACCCAAACACCACTGCACTACCCTAAAACATGACCCCCTACACTACACAAACACCACTGCACTACCCTAAACCCTAAAACACTACCCCCAGCATGACCCCCTACACTACACAAGCACCACTGCACTACCCTAAACCCTAAAACACTACCCCCAGCATGACCCCCTACACTACACAAACACCACTGCACTACCTTAAACCCTAAAACACTACCCCCAGCACGACCCCCTACACTACCCAAACACCACTGCACTAACCTAAATCCTAAAACACTACCCCCAGCACGACCCCCTACACTACCCAAACACCACTGCACTACCCTAAAACATGACCCCCTACACTACACAAACACCACTGCACTACCCTAAACTCTAAAACACTACCCCCAGCACGACCCCCTACACTACACAAGCACCACTGCACTACCCTAAACCCTAAAACACTACCCCCAGCACGACCCCCTACACTGCCCGTACACCACTGCACTGCCCTAAACCTTGAAACACCAGCCCCTGCACGACCCCCTACACTGCCTGAACACAACTGCACTGCCCTAAACCCTGAAACACATACCCTAGCACGACCCCCTACACTGCCCGAACACCACTGCACTGCCCTAAACCCTGAAACACCACCCCCTTCACAACCCCCTACACTGCCCGAACACCACTGCACTGCCCTAAATCCTGAAACACTACCCCCAGCAAGACCTCCTACACTGCCCGAACACCACTGCACTGCCCTAAACCCTGAAACATCACCCCCAGCAAGACCCCTTACACTGCCCGAACACCACTGCCCTAAACCCTGAAACACCACCCCCAGCACGACCCCCTACATTGCCCGAACACAACTGCACTGCCCTAAACCCTGAAACACCACCCCCAGCACGACCCCCTACACTGCCCGAACACCACTGCACTGCCCTAAACCCTGAAACACCACCCCTGCACAACCCCCTACACTGCCCGAACACTACTGCACTGCCCTAAACCCTGAAACACCATCCCCAGCACGACCCCCTACACTGCACGAACACCACTGCACTGCCCTAAACCCTGAAACACTACCCCCAGCAAGACCCCCTACACTGCCCGAACACCACTGCACTGTCCTAAACCCTGAAACACCACCCCCAGCAAGACCCCCTACACTGCCCGAACACCACTGCCCTAAACCCTGAAACACCACCCCCAGCAAGACCCCCTACACTGCCCGAACACCACTGCACTGCCCTAAACCCTGAAACACCAGCCCCAGCACGACCCCAACACAGCCCGAACACCACTGCACTGCCCTAAACCCTGAAACACCACCCCCTGCGCGACCCCCTACACTGCCCGAACACCACTGCACTGCCCTAAACCCTGAAACACCACCCCCAGCACGACCCCCTACACTGCCCGAACACCACTGCACTGCCCTAAACCCTGAAACACCACCCCCTGCACGATCCCCTACACTGCCCGAACACTACTGCACTGCCCTAAACCCTGAAACACCACCCCCAGCACGACCCCTACACTGCACGAACACCACTGCACTGCCCTAAACCCGAAACACTACCCCCAGCAAGACCCCCTAAACTGCCCGAACACCACTGCCCTAAACCCTGAAACACCACCCCCAGAAAGACCCCCTACACTGCCCGTACACCACTGCACTGCCCTAAACCCTGAAACACCACCCCCAGCATGACCCCCTACACTGCCCGAACACCACTGCACTGCCCTAAACCCTGAAACACCACCCCCAGCACAACCCCCTACACTGCCCGAACACCACTGCACTGCCCTAAACCATGAAACACCAGCCCCAGCACGACCCCCTACACTGCCCGAACACCACTGCACTGCCCTAAACCCTGAAACACCACCCCCAGCACGACCCCCTACACTGCCCGAACACCACTGCACTGCCCTAAACCCTGAAACACCAGCCCCAGCACAACCCCGTACACTGGCCGAACACCACTGCACTGCCCTAAACCCTGAAACACCAGCCCCAGCACGACCGCCTACACTGCCCGAAAACCACTGCAATGCCCTAAACCCTGAAACACCAGCCCCAGCACGACCCCCTACACTGCCCAAACACCACTGCACTACCCTAAACCCTCAAACACCAGCCCCAGCACGACCCCCTACACTGCCCGAACACCACTGCACTGCCCTAAACCCTGAAACACCAGCCCCAGCAAGACCCCCTACACTGCCCGAACACCACTGCACTGCCCTAAACCCTGAAACACCACCCCCAGCAAGACCCCTACACTGCCCGAACACCACTGCACTAAAGCCTGAAACACCACCCCCAGCAAGACCACCTACACTGGCCGAACACCATTGCACTGCCCTAAACCCTGAAACACCACCCCCTGCACGACCCCCTACACTGCCCAAACACCACTGCACTGCCCTAAACCCTGAAACACCACCCCCAGCACGACCCCCTACACTGCCCGAACACCACTGCACTGCCCTAAACCCTGAAACACCAGCCCCAGCAAGACCCCCTACACTGCCCGAACACCACTGCACTGCCCTAAACCCTGACACACCAGCCCCAGCATGACCCCCTACACTGCCCGAACACCACTGCACTGCCCTAAACCCTGAAACACCAGCCCCAGCACGACCACCTACACTGCCCGAACACCACTGCACTGCCCTAAACCCTGAAACACCAGCCCCAGCATGACCCCTACACTGCCCGAACACCACTGCACTGCCCTAAACCCTGAAACACCAGCCCCAGCACGACCCCCTACACTGCCCGAACACCACTATACTGCCCTAAACCCTGAAACACCAGCCCCAGCACGACCCCTACACTGCCCGAACACCACTGCACTGCCCTAAACCCTGAAACACCACCCCCTGCATGACCCCCTACACTCCCCGAACACCACTGCACTGCCCTAAACCCTGAAACACCACCCCCTGCACCGCCCCCTACACTGCCCGAACACCACTGCACTGCCCTAAACCCTGAAACACCACCCCCTGCACCGCCCCCTACACTGCCCGAACACCACTGCACTGCCCTAAACCCTGAAACACCACCCCCAGCACGACCCCTTTACTGCTCGAACACCACTGCACTGCCCCAAACCCTGAAACACCACCCCCAGCACGACCCCCTACACTGCCCGAACACCACTGCCCTAAACCCTGAAACACCACCCCCTGCACGACCCCCTACACTGCCCAAACACCACTGCACTGCCCTAAACCCTGAAACACCACCCCCTACACTGCCCGAACACCACTGCACTGCCCTAAACCCTGAAACACCACCCCCAGCACGACCCCCTACACTGCCCGAACACCACTGCACTGCCCTAAACCCTAAAACACCACCCCCAGCATTACCCCCTACACTGCCCAAACACCACTGCACTGCCCTAAACCCTAAAATACTACCCCCAGCACAACCCCCTACACTACCCGAACACGACTGCACTGCCCTAAACCCTCAAACACTACCCCCAGCACGACCCCCTACACTACCCGAACACCACTGCACTGCCCTAAACCCTAAAACACTCCCCCCAGCACGACCCCCTACACTACCCGAACACCACTGCACTGCCCTAAACCCTAAAACACTCCCCCAGCACGACCCCCTACACTACCCAAACACCACTGCACTGCCCTAAACCCTAAAACACTACCCCCCGCATGACCCCCTACACTACCCAAACACCAATGCACTACCCTAATCCCTAAAACACTACCCCCGCATGACCCCCTACACTACCCTAAACCCTAAAACACTACCCCCGCACGACTCCCTACACTACCCAAAGACCACTGCACTACCCTAAACCCTAAAACATGACCTCCTACACTACACAAACACCACTGCACTACCCTAAACCCTAAAACACTACCCCCTACACTACACAAACACCACTGCACTACCCTAAACCCTAAAACACTACCCCCAGCAGTACCCCTACACTACCCAAACACCACTGCACTAACCTAAACCCTAAAACACTACCCCCAGCAGTACCCCCTACACTACCCAAACACCACTGCACTACCCTAAATCACTACCCCCAGCACGACCCCCTACACTACCCAAACACCACTGCACTACCCTAAACCCTAAAACACTACCCCCAGCATGACCCCCTACACTACCCAAACACCACTGCACTACCCTAAACCCTAAAACACTCCCCCAGCACGACTCCCTACACTACCCAAACACCACTGCACTACCCTAAACCCTAAATCTACCCCCAGCATGACCCCCTACACTACACAAACACCACTGCACTACCCTAAACCCTAAAACACTACCCCCAGCACGACCCTCTTCACTACCTAAACACAACTGCACAATTTGTTACAGGCGTTGCAACGCAGGCCTGTGGTGCTTACTGGAAGTACCTGGTGGGCTAGTTGGGCCCCAGGGACCCTCAGGATTCAAGGTGACCTAATCCCCCAACTTAAAACGCACCACGGGGCGCGTTTGCACAGTGGTGAAGGGAGGGGGCGGGGCCTCAGGTGACATGTGCGCAAACACGCCCTGTGGTGCGTTTTAAGTTGGGGAATTAATTCCCTTTGAATCCTGAGGGACCCTGGGGCCAACTAGCCCACCAGGTACCTTCAGTAAGCACAACAGAGTTGCGTTGCAGAGAGGTGAAAAAAGGTGCGTGGCCTCGGAACGCCTCTCTGCAACTCAGCTCTGTGGTCCTAACTGTAGGTACCTGGGGGGCTAGTTGGGCCCCAGGGACCCTCAGAATTCAAGGGGACTTAATCCCACAACTTAAAACGCGCCACGGGGTGCGTTTGCACACATGTCACCTCAGGCCCCCTCCCTTCACCACTGTGCAAACGCGCCCTGTAGCGCGTTTAAGAGGTAGTTTTAATCCCCCTGCCCTATTATGTACTAGGGACTTGCAGAGGAGGTCATGCTAATCACAGGGGTACCCCAACGCATAGTGTTCCCTAGTGTATGTAGGTGTTTTCACTGTATTCTAAGTGTCTTTTAGCATAGCACTGGCTCTGGTTAGTCAGAGTCAGTTACCACCAGTACCCGTCTGAAAAAGTTGTGGGCACAGGATGATTTTGCAACAAGGCCTCTTTCTGCTCCTCTGTTGGTTCTTTCTGCACATCTTTTGCTTCTTTCTGTGCGTTTTTTCTTCTTTCTTCACATGTCCTACCTCTGTAGGCATAGTTAGAAACTAGCATTTAAAAAAACCTTTGAAATTCACTTAAAAAATCATAGGTTTCAGGCACGTTATAGTTAGAAATTAGCATTTAAAAAACCTTTGAAATTCACTGAAAAAACCATAGGTTTCAGACACGTTATAGTTAGAAATTAGCATTTAAAAACCTTTGAAATTCACTGAAAAAACCATAGGTTTTAGGGACAGTTATAGTTAGTTGGACATTTCACTCGTACAAAACCATAGAAATTCCCCCGTTATAGTTAGTTCAGCTAACTATAACTCGCGCCCCCGCAATGCACTGCTGATGACGTCACATATTACATCACTCATGACATGGTCAGTGACATCACTGATGACATCACTGATGACATCTCAAATGACATCACTGATGACATCAAAGCGATACAAAAGGGGATGATGGACGGAACGTTTGAGCCAATCAAGCACTCACCCCCAGTCAACTGATCTGGGTTTAATCCATCATTGCCACTGGATTCAAGCAAGCCTGGCTGATGACGGCTGGAATGCCAGAAACCGGTCCTAGGATGCTTGTTTCCGGTCCAGGGAAGACATGGCTTGGCAGTTCGTTCTGGACTGTTCCCATGAGGCACAGGGTCAGACTGATTTGCATATGGCCATGTCTGAACTGGGGTGGTGGAGTGAGCTAAAGAATGATGATGGATTAAACCCAGATCAGTTGACTGGGGGTGAGTGTTTGATTGGCTCAAACGTTCCGTCCATCATCCCCTTTTGTATCACTGATGACATCATCCATGTGATAATTTCATGCATCTTCTCACACCCTAATATAACTTTTGATACACCCACTCTAAATTACAGACTGCCATTCTCAAAACCATAGTCACTCCAACACCAAAAACTACATACCCACTCACTGATTCTTAGGTCTACACACACATCCACTCACTCACCCGTACAGTCACTCATACTTAGTCACTCAGTACAGGACTATCATATGCACTCATACACCTATATAAACACTCACACACCGCCACTCATCCATAGAGGTACTCACACACCTAGTCAGTCATGCAAAAAACTTAATCACACGCCCATTTACTCACCTATACAGTTATACACACACCAGCTCACTTACTCATACAAATACTAGCACATTCTTACGCTCTTATACAATCACTGATACAAGTACACACTCATCCATACAGCCACTCTCACAATCACACACTCTCACTTATAGCCATTTATATACTCCAACACACATATATACTGCCTTTCACATATGTAGTTACTCACACAGGTACCACTGAGATATACATTCAATCACTAACACACCCATACACACACTCACCCACCCATACAGTCAATCACAGATGCACTCTTGAAACCATGCACCCAGTGAATCACCAACTCACACATCTATGCACAGAGTCACACACACCCCACCCACACAAACACTCAGGCACCCATACAGATACTCAGACAATCAATCAATAATCCATGTAGACACTCATGTAGCTATTCAGAAAGCCATGCAGCCGCTTACAAACCAACAGACAGACGGAT
>CAWUFW010028085.1:0-23500 GCA_963921515.1 Calotriton arnoldi
AGGATATTATTTTGTTATTTTTAAATTTAATTTTAATGTCTTCATATTTATGTTTTTTATTGTATTTTTTAAAAATGTTGCTTGATTTAAATTTTTTTTTTTTTTTTAAATTATTTTTTTCAGTTTTGCACCAGTCAATCCATCATTCATCCATCCACCATAGGTGCACAGCTGTGCAACAGCATTCAGTTTTTTAGGCATATAATTCCATTTCCTCCTGGACACCCTGGCTGTGGTGCACTTTAGAGTAGACATAGCATCATTCATTTGTGTAATGATGATGATTATTCCATTTTCCCATGGACCACATTGCCTGCCTTAGGCGCACACTAACCTCCATTTTTTAAAAGATTATTATTCCATTTACACATTCAGTTCCCAGAGTGCCACAGAATATATGGACATAAAGGAAAGAACTCTATCATTCTGTATATTGTGCATTATTCTTATGGGGAATTGTGGAGGCTTCTTCACTGCACAGTGGTCTAATACAGCAATATATGTGAATAAAAAATGAGATGTCATAAGTGATGCCTCTGACCATGTCATGAGTGATGTAATACGTGAGGTCATAGGCAGTGCATTGCGGGGGCGCGAGTTATAGTTAGCTCAGCTAACTATAACTGCTGAATTTCTTTGGTTTTGTGTGTGTGAAATCTGAGCCTAGCTATAATGTCCCTGTAACCTATGTTTTTTTAGTGAATTTGTAAGGTTTTTTAAACGCTAATTCCTAACTATAACTTACCTGTAACCTTTGGTTTTTTTCAGTGAATTTCCATAGTTTTTTAAGTAGCAATGGTGTTTGGAGAATGGTGTGGAAAGGAGGTGGCGCCTCTGGCCAGCTCTCACGAATCCCGCTGAGTAGGACTTACAGAAAGTACCAGGAGGGCTTCTTGGTCCCCTAGGTTCTTTAGCAACCAAAATAACTTTATTCCCCAACCAGTAGTGTACCAGGAGAAGCGTTTGCAGAGTGGTGCCGAAAGGGGGTGTGGCCTCCAAAGGCCGCTTAGCAAACTGACTGTGTGGGACTTGCTGGAGGTAACAGGAGAGATAGTTGTCCCCCAAATACCCTCAATAGCCAAGGGGACTTCATCCCCCAACTAGTACTATGCCAGGAGATGCATTTGCAGAGTGGTGAAGAAAGGACGTCCTTGATTATTGCACAGGTAGTGCCTGTATGATTCTATGAGTGTCATTACCAAGGACACACTGCGAATACCGGGTGTTTTTAACAAAGTGTAAAACACATATATGACATATTTTACATAAGGTTTCAGTGTAGCTATTTAGTAGGATACTAATTTAACTTTCCCCTTTGTATTCATTTGTCGAAATAACTAAATCAAAAATGCATTTTCCTTCTTCACAGCAACACCGGAGGTTGCAATGACATCAGTAGTCATGAATACAAATGACAAAGTGTAAAACATATATATAGACATATTTTACACAATGTTTGAGTCTAGCTGTTTAGTAACATATTGGTCTAACTTTATTTTAACAACACATTTATAAAAAAACAACAGCTTTAAAAAATATCTCAACATCTGAACTCATCAATAGAACATAACCATCAAGCACCAATCAAACTACCCATTTTTACCAAAACTGATGGGGAAATAAAAACTGCTGTAAAACTAGTGCAATGCACAATCTGTGAATATCACATGACCGGGAAAGTAAGGAATATCATTGGATAATGTACTTTTCAGTAAAATGAATACAAAGTATACACCCACTCCTCCTTCTTGAATCTTCTTTTCCAGAACTTTATTGTGAGCAGGTGGTAGATTTTGGCTGGAGACTTTTTGTGGACTTATGTGGGATAAGGTTCATGTTATATCATCTTAAAACTTATCATAGAAAACGTCTCCAACTGCCAATCAAGCAGAGGGAAGCTGGAGGACCATCTATATCAGTGGCAGCAGTAACAATTCCCAGCCAGAAAGTCCCTTCAGAGGTACAGACTACTACAACAAATATGGTTCCACAGTTTTCTAGAATAGCCACGTATTGCATGGACTGTAGTGTTGTTATAAGAGCAAGTGAGCAGTGTGTTACAGCTATTCGCAATGCTGCCAAAAATCATACGTGCAAATCTTTTTCCCCTTTTATATTTCATAAGAGGAGTTCATAGTGGGCAGAAGAAGGCAACGCAAAGCTGAAGGACCCTCAACTTCAATAGCAGCCACAGCAACACTGAAGCAGGGAGTACATTCAATAGTCCAATCTGAACTTCAAGATTTGGCTCCACAGTTTTCCCCAATGACATCATACTGCATGGATTGTGGAGAGCAGTCCATAACGGCCCTTTGCAATGCTGCAAAGAATAATAAATGTTAATGTTTTTTTATTTTTGGCCCTTCATAGTTTTTCTACATTAGCAGGCATTTTATTATCTTACAAAATGGATATCTAATATCTATGTGTTCATTTTAATATCTTGTAATTTATTGCAACACTACTTAAATATAACTTGCCATATAGACAAGTCAAACCGTCCCTCTACAAATAAAGACAAGGTAACGTTTGCCAGTTATCATTATTTACTTTTTCACTTTTTAAATATAAGTCAACAGTCTGCGTTTAAATCTTCTAGTAAGTGTATCGACAACATATACAAACATACTCTGTTTTTTTTAGACAAAACTATGTTAAATTTTGTGATCTCTTCTTTAAAACTATCAACTGTATTATATGTGTCCTGTTCTGCAACTCATCCTCTTAACAACTCTTCATTTTCCCTAGAATCCTGCTCAGGACAAAAAAATGAAACTGCACATCACCACAAACTTTTTGTACGCCTGCCACACTACCATGCAAAAATGACTAGTCATATGTCCGAAACCTAAAGCAGGAGTTTTCACATAGTACAGCCTCCTAACTAAAGTTCGCATTGTTGAGTGGTATAACTTGTTTTGTGTTTTAAACTTTGCCTTGGAAAGATACATAGGAATTTTCTTAACATATCAATGTATTGCTGTTTAATACTACAAACACTACTACAATTCCATTTGTATACAGGACCCTGACTATGCCTTTCTTGTACCTCTTCTGCAATAACTTCTTCTACATTTCTAGGTACCATTGCCTCTTTTGCTATAGGACTACCATTCTTCATTTCATAACATCGTCCTCTTTCATCAATAGCATGAACTAATCTCTTATCCTAAAGATAGCTTTCTTCATTAAAGAGAGGCCCTGTACAAGAAGTATGTATCCATTCTCCACTAAAAACTGTACAAAAGTTGCTTCTATTCACTAATCTTTTCTTCTGGTATTGTCTCCTCATGCACAACACTATTTTGTCAAGAGTCTTCATTCTATTTAGAATCAAAATGAAAAGCTTCCTCTTCAAATAAAAGGTCTTATTAACTATTCTCTCAACTCTTTCTTTCTGTTTGACTGCATCTCTCCTTCTTCTACACTTTTTAAAATGTATCACTAAATTTACAACCACTCTTCTATGAGAAAACCTGGTTCTGATTTCCTTAAACTGCTTCTGTCTCCTGGTTATGTTGTGTCCATGTTTGTTGCAATCTTTTCTTCCAATGTACATTTTGTCCACTCTTGTTGTTTCTCATAGTCATAATTGTATTTTCTTTATTTTTAATCTTTGCAAATGTCCACATATATTTTTAAGAAATGACTTTGTCCTCTTACCAGTTGCTCTTTTTTCTTTCAGCACTTTTTCAGCATTTTGCCCCATTTTTAATTCATTCCTGCAGAGATACTGTAGTTGATTCGGTTGCTTTTTCATCTGAGCTTTTGTAGACATTCTAACTGTGTGTAATTGTGTATATCTTGTTCTGTTAAAAACACAAGTATATTTAAATGTTCACCCTAGCCAGTGTTCAAACTACTTTAGTACTGACTTACACATAATACAAAAACTGTTTTTATGGTATTTTGCAGTTTGAAATCTACTGATGAACCTAGATATATTACTACATGCACTTACTTCAATATAGCAAACCGAAAGCAAAACACAAAACTTTATTTGTTAGTTACCTTTTAACATTTTAGCACCCTGTCCTACAACACAGCTGCACCATCTCTCTCTTCTAACTTATACATCGTGAAAGACCAGTTTATCCCTTCTGTAGTAAATTTTAATATGAACGTCAAGACAAGGGAGCCCCATGCGCCAAAGTGTCACTTTTTTTGACACACCATTGACATTGTGTGATGCTCCATATTTACAAGGCCACATAAAGCCACTCTGCATGGCTTTTAGTGGCCTTGTAAATACGAGGCCTTTTCACACTGCACTTTGCGTGAAAGGAGCATGCCATGGGTGTTGCTGTGGGTGGTCCCAGACAACACCCATGCATTTTGCCACATTCCCAGATTTACAACGATTTGTACACCTGGGAATACGTCAGAATTCTATGCCTCCCCGGAGGAGGTGTAGGGAGGCACAACAAGGAGAATAACTTTTATTTCTCCTACTTTTTTCCTCTTTCTATGAAGAAAGAGGAAAACACCTCTTGTGATTGTTTCTGTGCAGGAAGGTGTGCCTTCCTACGCAAAACAATCATCCCTGTAACACAGGCACCCTTGCACCATACTGCAAGGGTGCCTCCATTGGAGCATGACAACCAGTTGTGCACCAGCACAGGGGAGAGCACAGGGATCCATCATATTGTTGTAAATATGACACATCCCTGTACTTTGAAAGTAATGCAGCACGTCGCAGCCAAATGGCTTGCGGCTCTATGCCGCATTACCCAAGTGTAGAAGCACATACAGTGTCTCAACACAGTAAATCCAAAAAAACACCATAAGAGCTATTTGCGTGCCTCTCTACTACTGTGTCACTGGTGTATTTAGTATCTCAGTACTTTTCTACTTAAATGTATCAGATTTAAATTTTGGTAAACATTGCATATAAAAATCTGCCCATTAATCTATATCCAACCATATATCTTACTAATTCTTCCGAGTATTTGCAAAGAGTGTGTGACAGGTTGCATATATAATTTCGCAGATGGTTCTAAAAGACTACAAATTCCTCAGTAGAACTTGTAAATATATGGGTTTGTGGTTGAATACATAAATACTCCGTGGATGATTGAATGAGTGCATAGGTAGTACCTAGGTGATTCCCTGAGGATGCAAGTAGTGTGTAGATGATTCCCTGACTATGTCATAACTCCATGTGTCATTCCATATCTGCATACTTACTGTTTGCAGGTTTGCATGAGTATACCACTAGTATCAGGATATTTGAATGAGTGCATGAGTAGAGCCTGAACGATTAGACAAGTGTGTTCCTAATGCTTCAATAATTCAATACATGCATAGATACTGGTACATGATTAAATGAGTGCAATTCTAGTGCCTGGATAATTTCAAGAGTAGTATATAGGTGATTTATAGAGTGCATGGATAGTGCATACATGATTGTTTAAGCCTATGCATAGCACCTAGCCTATTGGATGTGTGCATGAATAGTGTTTCAGCAATTGGATGCTGCCCATTTGTTTTTGGTTGTTTGAACAGGTTGATGTTTAGATAACTAGATGGCTATTGCCTAGAGAATTGAATAAGTGCATCAGTAGTGCCTGGCTAACTAGATGAGCGCATGACTAGTGTCTGAGTGACTGCATGATTCCATTGTTAAAGCTTGAGAGATTGGATGAAGGTAAGTGTACTGCTGGGGTTATTGTATTAGTGCAAGACTATTGCCTCAGTAATTAAATGAATGCAGAGGTACTAGATGGGTGATATGTTTGCCACAATGGTGCTCTCTACGTAATTAGATGAGTGCATGAGTAGTGCATGAGTGTTTCATCAGTGCACAAGTGTGCCTCACTATTTCAATGACTGCTTGGGTTGTAAGTGGGTGTTTAGATGGCTGCATAGGTTCCTCACAAATGTTATAATGATTGCATAGTTACACACTTGTTAATTGTATAAGTCAACAGTACCTAGGTGACTAGATGAATGTATGGGTAGTGCTGCATAATTCAATGACTACATAATTTCAGCCTGCCTGATTGCAAGAGTACATGTGTAGTGTCTGGGTAATTGAATAACTCCATGGATAGTGAATCACTGATTTGATGACTGTCTGAGTAGTGGCTGGGTGATTGCATGTGTGCATGAACACTGCTTGACTGACTGTGAAACTACCTTCATTGCTGCCAGATACATAACAGTTGTCACGATGTCTCTGACTCATTGGTTATCTCCTTCTGTCAGTATCAAACTACCTGTTTTACTGTATACATGCTTTTCTCTGAGCTATGTGTGAGTGAAATCTAGGAATCACACTTGATATATAATTGCATACATGACTCTCTATAAACATTCATTGCTTTGTTACTGAGCCTGCGCATGCATCATTAAGTTTCTAAAACGGAAAACAACATTTTGAAATTTTTCAAAGCACTAAACCTTTTGCGAATTGCATACCTACATCATTTCTCAAATACTATCTCTTCTTCTAAAACATATGTTCAGCATATCTCAAACAAAAGTTACACTCGAAATGAAGCTAGCACAAGAACTCTTGAGGCATTCTGCACTATTAATGCTCCTCAATTTTAAAAGAAAAACACTACCCTCACCATATACATGAAATTTACATCAGCCTTACTGAACATAGATTACCATGTAAACATATATGCGATTTCTTAATAGATGTACACCTTCAAGCCATCTTTTCAAAAATATATACCCCTCTGCATCGTCAAGTAAAGTCAAAAGTCCCGCCATATATATAGCAATGTACAAGCACAAAAACCATATCTCACCATCTAAGCATGTGCAAAGCAGTCATATAAGTTAAAAACCACATTGACAAACACTTCCCAATACATACCTAACAAGTATTACTTCTTTCTAATTCATATACAGGTGGACAACTTGTTCTCATCTTTTATTTCTCACTACACTATTCCTGTTTAATAATGTTACTAAAAGTACTACAACTCCCAGAATGCAAATAACAGATGTATATATTCTGCACATGATGTTTGCACATTTAAAACATTCTTAGTTCCTCATTGCAACTTTCCACAAGACTATACTGTTATTTTTTCAATAAAATGCACAATGTAATAAAGAGGCACTAATTCATTTTTCTCTTACTTCCCAAAACATTCACCAGTAACCTCTTAAACACTTACCATCTGATAGATACATTTCATGTCATATATTTTTTCACATCACTGTAATACTCCTTTTAATAAAACTCCCATATACATCTTCATTTCTGATGTCCATTTTTAAAATAATTACAAAGTTATATACATACCAGTGAATTGAGTTTGTAGATTATATTGTTGTTTTAGCTCTTTCTGGATAGTTTTGACACTGTTAAGATTTGTAAAAACTAAGTACAAGAATGGTACACCACTGTCATACAAAGCAATTCTAAACTGGCAACCTCTTCATCTTTCCACTCTATCATCATGAGAAAAGCAGAAAATGAAATCATGTCTTTCATTTTGTTGACTACTGCATCTCTACTTGTGAATGGTTTGCATCTGTTAACCCTTTCCCTCTCTTTCAAAACAAGGTTCCTGTTGGTGTGTTTTCGCGATGCTTTCGTGATCATCGCGGAGAAATCGTGACAAAAAAATGGGGTTTCAAACCTATATCTAGCTTAATTTTTCTGACATTTAAATACTACACAGCAGTTTATTACATAGTCCTGAGTTGGAAATTAAAACTTGCCATTACTTAAATTGTGCCATCACTCCTTAACTTTAAAAAAAATGTTCTGTCTCTTTAACATCCTTACCCCCAATACAGTCTTAGCTCAGTGTACCTAGCAACCCAGTGGAACCAGTAGGTCACAAGTTCACAGCACATTCTAGAAGGAACATGCTGCTTCCAAATAAGATACAGCAGGTGTGCTTTACCCCACAGATTCAAAAGCATATCCATGTCTGTATTTCAGACAAACAACAGCCAATAATAAGACTTCTTGCTAAGGCATCCAACACACTACCTAATTGTATTCACTTTCATGCTGGCAGCAGCCAATGAAATATAGCTTTTAAAAATAAAAACAAAACCTCAATTTTAACTGCTTTGTCCTTGGAAAACTACCCCACTGAGCTCTAGCCTTCTCCTGACTACTATTGCTCCTTCACTTGAAAATGCTTACATTATGGACTGTGGGCCACAGCTGTATTTATTGGGCTAAAGAGACTTCAAAAAAGAGAGGTATTGACAGATACTTGGGTTTACCAAATGTCCAGATTACTTGGTTTGGCCAGAGAGGGTTAAAGTTTCCCCAGTTGCTTGCTTTGGTTTAATCCATTTTGGATTCCCAAGCTCCCCACCTCATGATTGTGCACTGTGGTGGCAATGACCTAGGCACATTGATTGACTGTAGTAGGGCTGGAAATCCTAATGAAAGAAACCTTTGTAAAACGGATGTCACTTTTCCCTCACACTGTCTTGGTGTACTCTAATATATGCCAAAGACAGAAATGGAAGTGGTCAAATCAACTCTCTCTACAGATTGACAAAGCCAGGAAACATGTTAATAAAACCATTTCTGTATTCCTCAGAGACCATCGAATGGGCTGTATCTATAACACCAATCTGCGTTTTGACATGCATGGAATTTATAGAAATGATGGAGTGCACTTTACAGATAAAAGCAACAGGGTGTTTCTAAGTAACCTGAAACTCTGCATCCAGTCTTATGTATAGCAGCCAAATACACACAACCAACACAACAGCTGTTGTCAGAGCCACTCTAGTACCCGAAATATTGTGAAGCTTTTTTCTAAAGTGTTTTTTTCTTTCGTTTTTGGAGATCTTCGCGAGGATGTCGCGATCCCCGCGGACAAGTCGCGAAAATGTTCAATGGCCACCAACACATCCAAAAATAATATGTAAAAAAATCCATTCTGAACATTGCCCTACACATATTGCTATATACACACTTCTTTCAAAGCATGTTTAAACTCATATTTGTGTACAAGTTTCTTTTAAAAAAAAAATTCTGTTTTCTCGGTTATTCGGGACGTCGCGATGATGTTGTTAACTGCGAAGATTACGTCTTTTCCATAAAGTATAAAACACATATATCCACACATATTACAGTACTTTACATACTAGGGTTTTCTTACACTATTCTCGAAAGTCATGTTTTTCTAGAGAGTTTCTATAAAAAACATCTTTAAAACCTATTTTATCTTTTCGCGGTGACTGCGGAGACCGCGATGACGTCAGTAATCGCAATCCCCCGGACACGTTGCGAAAACAGAAAACTAAAGCAGACATATTACAGTATTTTACACACTACAGGTTTGTTACTGTACACTTCACACTCATGTTTTTCTAGTGCATCTCTAGAACAACCATCTCTAAAATCAATTTTCCGTTTTCGGGTGATGCCAGAGATCGCAATGACGTTGGTCATCTCGGTCTTCCCGGTTACGTTGTGAAATCATTAAGCAAAAGCTTGAATTCAATAGCCACCACCACATAAAAAAATTATAACTATATAATTAATTCTAACCATCACAGTACATAACTCACTATATGAATAACTCTATAAAAACATTTATCAGAATCTCCATATCTCTATAGCAATGCATAATAATGATTCACTGATATATTTTTTTATATTTCCACCAATATTCACAATGACGTCGCAAGAGTCATGAGGTACACAGGGGGCCGCGCCGTCATTGCGCTCAATTAAAAAATCAATATTATGGACACATAACTTGTGTCACTAATACCCCCATTTCTCACCATGAGGTCAGAGTATCTCCACCTTGACCCCTTATGTGGGCTTTCACACAAAATTTTACCCCAGGAACCATTCCCGATAGATAAAATGTCGGCCGCAACTTCCTGTTCAGGTTGCGTTTAGCCAATCAGAGCATTCCCGTTGGCTCATGCATTCGCAATGCATCTCAAAACCTTCGTGAAATATCCGCGGCCGGAGATATCACTATCATTTTCGGCTTAAATTTCTCAAAAACTACTGAATGGATTTATACCAAATAAGCAAAAGGCACTTCCTTGAACTGACATCTACCTCCGGGCCAAATTTGGTAAGTCCTTTCAGCAAGTTCGGGATGTAGGTGCAGCTAAAGGTTCCTATGGGAATTAACATTACAAACTCACCCTTATTTCGCCCCCCCAAATTCTCGGTCCCCACTGCACCGATCACTCCCAAACTTTCCATGACAATAGAACCCACCCTGATACTTTTTGGGAAGATTTCATGAAGATTGGTCAAACGACGCCAAAGTTATAGCCAAGTCAAAAATGCTTTCCTATGGAAACATGGTCCTTACTTTAACAACCTACTGACGACTGCTAGTAGGTAATATATATATATATATATATATATATATATATATCAAACAAACTAAAGCGCAAAGGTGCACCACTTCGTAACAAGAAACAACAGACACATTACAAATCATCAGATCCGTGTCCATAATATTTTCCATATATTTTCTTCTTTTATTTTTCGAAATATTCTTGATACGTAAAAAAACACAGCCGACGCGTTTCGTCCAATAATGGACTTCTTCAGGGCTGTAAATTTGACAAACATATATATGTACATAAATATATATACATATATATACACAGAACATCACCAACATCAATATTCACATTCAAACAATATATATATATGTACAACTTATACACAGAAAAATAAAAAGACCATGAAGACAAGACAGAAAATCACATGACTATTATGCTTAACGTATACCAATTTCACAACATATCTGGACTAACAAAAACTTCTATCTGACAAACACCTAATTTTAACATTTATATACAATATTTAGATAACTATAAAAAACTTACGATTTTTATAAAACCATAAACAAAATTACATTTATGTAAATGAGTTTAAAAAAAGAGGATAAAAAGAGAGATCGCAGAGAAAGTGTTTACGGGAAAATCCTGAGAAAAAGTGCAGAGAAATTTATAGAGAGAATTCATAGAAAAAATTCATGAGAAAGAAAATATAAAAAATATAAAAATATATATATATCATATTATCTCCTCCTGTGATTGAGCAATCAATACTATAATTTAGAACAATAACCCTGTATACCCCAAGATTAATAACCAAAACAAAGTGAACAGGAAAGAACAGGGGAGAAAAGGGCTACCAAAAGACTCAGAGAGACCAAGAGAGAGCAGGGAGGGTATAGCCATCACTCGTATAGAGGTACCCACCATTGAAGCCAGAAGGGCGGACACTCCTGGAGATAAATCAACATCCAAGTTCCACCCCCTGAGTGTATATTGGTTCTTATCCTTCGTATACTGTACCAAAAAGGAAATATATAATACAATATCACCATGTAATCCTTCTAAACTAATCTTTCTATCTGTAATGAATAATATGTAACAATTACTTACTCAATAAAATCAGGATGACTATTCCTTGATTAAGAAAAAAGCAGGATGTATTTACAGGGATAGTACCCTCCACACAAATCCTTCCGGCGTGTCATCAGCAGTGCATTGCGGGGGCGCGAGTTATAGTTAGCTGAACTAACTATAACGGCCGATTTTCTCTGGTTTTGTACGAGTGAAATGTCCAACTAACTAACGTCCCTGAAACCTGTGTTTTTTTTGTGTGAATTTCTAAGGTTTTTTAAATGCTAATTTCTAACTATAACGTCCCTGAAACCTATGGTTTTTTTCAGTGAATTTCAAAGGTTTTTTAAATGCTAATTTCTAACTATAACGTCCCTGAAACCTGTGGTTTTTTCAGTGAATTTCAAAGGTTTTTTAAATGCTAATTTCTAACTATGCCTACAGAGGTAGGACATGTGCAGAAAGAGGAAGAAAGGCGCAGAAAGAAGCAAGAGAAATGCAGAAAGAGGCAACAGAAGTCCAGAAAGACGAAGAAAAGTGCAGGAAGAAGCAAGAGATATGCAGAAAGAACCAACAGAGGTGCAGAAAAAGGCATTGTTGCAAAGTCATCCTGTGCCCCCAATTTTTTACTGACTGCTACTGGTGGTAACTGACTCTGTCTAACCAGGCCCGGAGCCAGTGCTATGCTGAAAGACACTTAGAATACAGTGAAAACACCTACATACACTAGGGTACACTATGGGTTGGGGTACCCCTGTTATTGGCATGACCTCCCCTGTAAGGCCCTAGTACATATTAGGGCAGGGGGATTAAAACTACCTCTAACTCAGAGGTGCACAGAAGTGCATAAACAGGCAGGAAAGGTGCAGAAACAGGGAACAGGGGTGCAGATAGAGGCAAGTGAGGTGCAGAAAGAAGTAAGAGGAATGCATAAAGAACCAACAGAGGTGCAAAAAGAGGCAAGAGGGGTGCATAAAGAAGGAAGAGAAGTGCAGAAAGAGGCAAGAGAAATGCTGAAATAAGCAACAGAGGTTTAAAAAGAAGCAAGATAAGTGCAGAAAGAGGCAAGTGAGGTGCAGAAAGAAGCAAGAGCAGTGCAGAAAGAACCAACATAGGTGCAAAAAGAGGCAAGAGGGGTAAAGAAAGAGGTAGGAGAGGTGCACAAAGGGGCAAGAGAGGTACAGAAAGAGGCAGGAGGGGTGCAAAAAGAAGGAAGAGAAGTGCAGAAAGAGGCAAGAGAATTGCTGAAAGAAGCAACAGATGTGTGGAAAGAAGCAAGAGAAGCGCAGAAAGAGGCAAGTGAGGTGCAGAAAGAAGCAAGAGCAATGCAGAAAAAACCAACAGAGGTGCTGAAAGAGACAACAGAGGTGCAGAAGGAGGCAAGAGGGGTGCAGAAAGATGGAAGAGGAGTGCAGAAAGAAGCAACAGAGGTGCTGAAAGAGGCACGAGGGGTGCAGAAAGAAGGAAGAGAAGTGCAGAAAGAAGCAACAGAGGTGCTGAAAGAGGCACGAAGGTTGCAGAAAGAGGCAAGAGAAGTGCAGAAAGAAGCCACAGAGGTACAGAAAGAGGCAAGAGTGGTGCAGAAAGAGGGAAGAGAGGTGTAGAAAGAGGCATGAGAGTTGCACAAATAGGGAAGATGGGTGCAGAAAGAGGCAGGAGGGGTGCAGAAAGAAACAACAGAGGTGTAGAAACAAGCAAGAGAAGTGCAGAAAGAGGCAAGAGAATTGCTGAAAGAAGCAACAGAGGTGTAGAAAGAAGCAAGAGAAGTGCAGAAACAGGCAAGTGAGGTGCTGAAAGAAGCAAGAGCAGTGCAGAAAGAACCAACAGAGGTGCTGAAAGAGGCAACAGAAGTGCAGAAGGAGTCACAAGGGGTGCAGAAAGAAGGAAGAGAAGTGCAGAAAGAAGCAACAGGGGTGCTGAAAGAGGCACGAAGGGTGCAGAAAGAGGCAAGAGAAGTGCAGAAAGAAGCAACCGAGGTACAAAAAGAGGCAAGAGTGGTGCAGAAAGAGGGAAGAGAGGTGTAGAAAGAGGCTAGAGAGTTGTACAAACAGGGAAGACGGGTGCAGAAAGAGGCAAGAGGGGTGCAGAAAGAAGCAACAGAGGTGTAGAAAGAAGCAAGAAAAGTGCAGAAACAGGCAACTGAGATGCAGAAACAAGCAAAAAAGGTACAGAAAGAGGGAAGACGAGTGCAGAAAGAGACAACAGGGGTGCAGAAAGAAGCAAGACAGGTGCAGAAAGAAGCATGGAAAGTGCAGAATGAAGCAATAGGGGTGCAGAAAGAGGCAGGAGAAGTGCAGAAAGCAGCAACAGAGGTGCAGAAGGAGGCAAGAGAACTCCAGAAAGAGGCAAGAGAGTTGCATAAACAGGCAAAAGAGGTATAGAAAGAGGTAACAGAGGTGCAGACAGAGGCAAGAGAGGTGCAGAAACAGGTAAAAGGGGTGCAGAACAAGGCAAGAGGGGTGCAGAAATTTGCAAGAGAGGTGCAGAAAGAACAAGAGCAGTGCAAAAGAACCAACAGAGGTGCAAAAAGAGGCAAGTGAGGTACAGAAGGAGGCAAGAGAACTGCAGAAAGAGGCAAGAGAGTTGCAGAAACAGGCAAAAGAGGTACAGAAAGAGGGAACAGGTGGGCAGACTGAGGCAAGCGCAGTGCAGAAAGAGGGAAGAGGGGTGCAGAAAAATACAAGAGGGATGAAGAAATTTGGAACAGAGGTGCAGGAAGAAGCCAGAGCAGTGCAGAAAAACCAACAGAGGTGTAGAAAGAGGCAAGAGGGATATAGAAAGAGGCAAGTGAAGTGCAGAACAAAGCAAAAAAGGTGCGGAAAGAGCCAACAGAGGTGGAAAAAGAGGCAAAAGGGATGCAGAAAGGGGTAGAAGAGGTGCACAAAGAGGCAAGAGGGGTACAGAAAGAGACAGGAGAGGGTGCAGAAAGAGGAAGAGAACTGCAGAAAGAAGCAACAGAGGTGCTGAAAGAGGCAGGAAGGGTGCAGAAAGAGACAAGACAGGTAAAGAAAGAAGGAACAGAGGTACAGAAAGAGGCAAGAGTAGTGAAGAAAGAGGGAAGAGAGGTGTAAAAGAGGCAAGAGAGTTGCACAAAGAGGGAAGAGGGGTGCAGAAACAGGCAAAAGGGGTGCAGAAAGAAGCAAGTGAGGTGCAGAAAGAGGCAAAAGAGTTACAGAAAGAGGCAAGTGAAGTGCAGAAAGAGGCAAGTGAAGTGCAGAAGGAGGCAAGAGAACTGAAGAAAGAGGCAATAGAGGTACAGAAAGAGGCAAGTGAGGTGCAGAAAGAAGCAAGATAAGTGCAGAAAGAAGCAACAGAAGTGCAGAAAGAGGGGAGAGGGGTGGAGAGAGAGGAAAGAGGGGTGCAGAAAGAAGCAATACAGGTGCAGAAAGAAACAAAAGAAGTGCAGAAAGAAGGAATAGAGTTGCAGAAAGAGGCAAAAAGTGTGCAGAAAGACATAAGAGGGGTACAGAAAGAAGCAAGTGAGGTGCAGAAAGAGGCAACAGATGTGCAGAAAGAGGGAAGAGAGGTGCAGAAAGTACAAGAGATTTGCAGAATGAGGTCAAGAGAAGTGCAGAAAAAGAAAGAAACATGCAGAAAGAAGCAACAGAAATGCAGAAAGAGGCAAGAGAGGCGCAGAGGGAAGCAAGAGTGGCTTGCACACCATTAGTACCAATTTAACACCCACATTTAGCAATAAGTAACAGGTGACCATTCTAAGTTTGCAAAGGGCCTTCCACCACGCTGTAACACTTGTCGCTGCATTTGTGGTAACGTTTGAGCCGTTTGAGCTAGAAATAAGGCTTTTTTTGGTTCAAAGGCCACGCCCCTTTCTCCACCACTCTGCAAACGCGCCCCCTGGTACATTCTAAGTTGAGGGATTAGGTTCCCTTGAATACTGAGGGTCCCTGGGGGCCAATTAGCCCATCAGGTACCTCCAGTAAGTGCCACACAGCTGGATTGCAGAGAGGTGGTCCGAGGCCATGCCCCCTTTTATATCACTCTGCAAATGCGCCTCTTGGCGCACTGCTGCTCAGGGGATGAAGTCCACTTGTGTCCTGGAGGTCCTCAGGACACAAGAGGACCTCATCGCCCCACCACCAGTGCGCCAAGAGATGTGTTTGCAGAGTGGTGTAAAAAGGGGCGTGGCCTTGGACCACCTCTCTGCAACACAGCTCTGTGGCGCGTACTGGAGGTACCTGGTGGGCTAGTTGGCCCCCAGGGACCCCCAGTATTCTCCCCAACTTACAACGCGCCACAGGGCGCGTTTGCAGAGTGGTGCAGGGAGGGGGCGGGGCCTCCGGCGAGATGCCGGCTTTTTTTTAATTTCTTTTTTTTAGAAGGGAGGCTGTGTGGCCCCCCTTCTCTTACTATATTTTGGGCCCTGGAGACCCCATCCTGCAGGGCCTGACCCCTATTTATAATTTTTTTTTTTTAAATGGGAAGGGGCCGTGTGGCCCCCTCCTCAGGCAAATTATGGCCCCAGGGACCCCATCCCCTGGGGCATGGCCTCTCCGTTGGGTACTGTGGGGGAATCCCCAATGCCCCAACAGTCCTACCGGCTCCCCACCTCCTGCGGGAGCCGGTATTGCTTTTGCACAAGGGGAGCTGCTGACATGCAGCTTCCTTTGTGCAAAAGCAATTCTGTTTTGCTTGATTGAAGCGAGAGCAGGTTTACCTGCTCTCGCTTCAATCAAGGAAACCAGAGTTTGCTATGACAGGGCGGGAGCCGTGCTCCCGCCCTGCCATAGCAAACAGCAATGTCCCGGGGGTGGGCACCCCGAGACATTGCAGGAGCTGACCCTGGGGGGTGGCGGTCCCTAGGGCCATCAATGGCTTCATTTCTAAAGCCCCAGGGAGGTGTTGGTCCCCGGGTGTCCGTAACGGACCCCCAAATTAGAATATTTAGTGCCCTGGGGAGGTGGTGGTCCTCGGGGCATGTGGGGGGCTTGAGCCCTCCCACACACATGTTTAAATAAAGAAAACAGAGCCCCGGGGCTGTGGGGGGGCCACGTGCCCCCGCGTTTAATTGGCAAAGCCCCAGGGAGGTGGTGGTCCCCGGGGCATGTGGGGGGGGCTTAAGCCCCCCGCAAATTATCAATGAAGCCCTGGGTAGGTGGCGGTCCCCGGGGCTGCGGGGGCCCCTGCGGGCCCCCACTATATAATTTAGGATTGCCCCCGGGACCTGGCCCACCCGGGGGCTTAACAAAAATGAAGCGCGGGAGCCCACGCTTCATTTTATTTTTATTTTCTCTGCAGGATTCGCGCACCCAGCGCGAATTCTGAAGTTTTTTAAAAAAAATGCTTTTTTTGACCCCCTGAGCAGGCCTAGGGGGTCAGGGTGTTTCTACCCTGCCCCCTTTTCTTGTTTTTTAATGTTTTTTCCACTGTTTTATTGTGACTCGGTTACCGAGTCACAAGATGGCTGCCAACACTTCCTGGTTTGGAGTGTTGGCAGCCAATCAGAAGTCAGCTCATGCTCGGGAGGAGTCGCGACTCCTCCTCGGTGCTCAGATATCGATATTTTTATTTTTTGAATTTCTCAGCAACTACCGAACGGATTTACACCATTTAAAAAAAGGTCGCTTTCTGAACCAAGACCTACCTTTTTGCCAAATTTGGTGTAATTCCGTTCAGCAGTTTTGGCTGGGTGTTTCTACCCTGCCCCCTTTTCTTGTTTTTTAATGTTTTTTTCACCATTTTTCTTGTGATCCGGTTACCGAGTCACAAGATGGCTGCCAACACTTCCTGGTTTGGAGTGTTGGCAGCCAATCAGAATGAAGCTCGTGCTCGGGAGGAGTCGCGACTCCTCCTCGGTGCTCAGATATCGATATTTTTATTTTTTGAATTTCTCAGCAACTACTGAACGGATTTACACCATTTAAAAAAGGGCGCTTTCTGAACCAAGACCTACCTTTTGCCAAATTTGGTGTCATTCCGTTCAGCAGTTCGGGCTGTAGCTGTGTCTAAAATTTCCTATGGAAATTACCATGGGGAAAACGCGTTTTGGGACCCCCCTTTTTTCTCGGCCCCCGCTTGACGAATCACCCCGAAACTTTCAAAACAGGAGCTGACCCAAGCGCCCCATTAGTTTTCGCAAAGTTTCGTCAACCGCCGCCACAGATATTGGCAAAACAAAAAACGCTTTTTGAATAGAAACGCGGTCCTAACTATAACTACCTACTGGCGACCGCCAGTAAGTAATATATATATATATATATATATATATATATTAAAGACCAATTCTGAGCTCCATAAAGACCAGACACCGACACAGGGGTTGCGTTGCCATTTCATCCTTCCTTTATTTCAGAATATTTCACCATGACGCGTTTCGGCATTCCTGCCTTGTTCACATTGGCAGTCAACTAAAAACAACATACTTCTTTTAAACAGAGTGCTTTAATCACATAACCCAGTTGTTAGATAGCCATAAAGGACAGACTCATTGTGCTGCCTAAAATTCAAGGTATGTACCTTTTCCTTTACAAATATTTTTTCTCTCTCTCAAAATAAACATAACCAAAATGTCATCATTGTCTATCATCATATTAATCACTTTGAAGAATTATTTTGGAAAATTATTTTGAAAAATTATGGCCCCTAGGTTGTCCCTATACTACTCAATTCTCTTTTCATAGTGGACCATTTTTATTAAAAACATGGGGGCATATTAGCAAGACTGGCGATAAAATTATCGCCGTTTTAGCTGGCAGGAAACTGCCGCTAAAACGGCGATAATTGGCTTGCTAATATGCGTTATAGAATTCCAATAGAAGCCCAGGTTAGATGTCCTGCACATCTAACCTGGGCTTCTATTGGAATTCTATAACGCTTATTAGCAAGCCAATTATCGCCGTTTTAGCGGCAGTTTCCTGCCGCTAAAACGACGATAATTTTAACGTGGGTCTTGCTAATATGCCCCAAAGTGCTCTGCAGCGCACCATTTGTTTAGTAATTCTCACAAGTGGTGCCTGCTTATCTAGGGTCCTTCAAAGTAACATATCAAATTTTAAAACCTCATTTCAGTAATAAAATCATGATGTTAAAAAAATATAAATATATAAACACATTTGTTAAAGGAATTTGAAAATTCATTATATATAATATTTATCATGTTAATTAATAATTTTTATATTAAGAGTTTAATTTTTTTCCACATTCATGGGGTTACTGATATATGTGATGTGTTTGAAGTGAAGTACTTTCCCTACTCTTTCTCAGACTGCAATAGGAATACTAAAATGAATTCCTCCACAGTTCAAAACCTTCCCTACTGTTGCACTGTTTGGAGTAGGAATAGTAACTTTAACCCCTCCGAACCCCTCCGAAATCCAACGCTTTCCCTGCTGTTGCACAGACTGATGTGGGAATAGCAACTTTCACCCCGCCTAAGTCCAACACTTTCCCTACTGTTACGCTGTTAGGAGTGGGAATAGTAAATTTAACCCCTTTGAAGTCCAACGCTTTCCCTACAGTTACACAGACTGGAGTGGAAATAGTCAATTATACCTCTCTGAAGTCCAACACTTTCCCTACTGTTGAGCTGTTTGGAGGGGGAATAGTAAATTTTACCCCTTCAAAATCCAACGCTTTCCTTACTGTTGCACTGTTTGGAGTGGGAATAGTAAATGTAACCCTTCTAAAGTCCAAAGCTTTCCCTACTGTTGCTTAGACTGGAGTGGAAATAGTAAATTTCACCCTCCAAAGTCTAATGCTTTCCTTAGACTTGAGGGGGAATAGTAAATGTAACCCCTGAAGTCCAACGCTTTTCCTACTGTTGCACTAACTGGAGTAGCAATAGTAAATCTAACTCCTCTGAAGTCCAACATTTTCCCTACTATCATGGTGACTGGACTAGAATTATAAATGTAACCCCTTCAAAGTCCAACATTTTCCCTACTGTTGCATAAACTAGAGTGGGAGTAGCATATTTAATAATCTTAGACTCCAATAGTTTTAACAATTTGAGTTGAATAGATTTTATAGCACTAATTGTTTATTTTGTTTATATTTGATCATCTTTTTTCATTTTTCAATTAACGTTTTAATTTTTAGTATTTTCAGTAAATGTGTTTTTGGGGTTTTAAACGTTCAATATTTTAAGTCTGGTCTACATTAATTAATATATTTTTTCTTATTGAATTGTTTATATTTTTTATGGTTTGTGTATGTATTATATATTATTATATATTATTATGTTTATTACATATAATAGCTGACAGGTCTCCCCAAGGAAAAGCAAACACTCCGGTTCTAGAGGGTGGGAGCTATCAAAGAGCTCCCGCCCACTGGAAATTGAGGTTTCATCTCTTTCCTTGTGGGCAAGGAAAGTGATGAAATTATTATTCTTGCACAAAGGGAGCTGCATTCCCAGCAGCTCCCTGTGTGCAATGGCAATGCCGGCTCCCTTAGGAGGTAGGGAGCCGGCTGGGACTTTGGGGCCCTTGAGGATTCTCCTGTGGTCCCCATTCTGCACAATGGGGCCCTGGGTGAGCTCAAGGCTGCGCTCTGGGGGATGTGATCCCCGGGGCTGAAATCGGCCAAGGGAGGGGGGCCACCCTCACCTATCTGTATGTGGACAGGCCCGGGGGGGTGGGGTCCCCTGGGGTGAAATCAGCCCTGGGATGAGGCCACACAGCCCCCCCACCTCTATTGAATTATGGCAGGCTCCCCGAAGATGGGGTCCCCAGGGTCGAAATCGGCCCAGGGAAGTGGTCTGCGTGGCCTACCTCTGCCGTTAAATTAAGGTCGGGCCCAGGGGGATGGGGTCCATGAGACTGACATTGGCCCAGGGAGGGGGCCGCACAGCCCCCCACCCCTGTGCAGAGTATTGAAAACAGAGTGCAGAAAAACAAGCAGAAAAGACAAAAAGGAGGGCAGAAATTCCAGTACAATGGTAAAACAAAAGGGAGAAAAAAGAGCAGGAAAGGCAAACCAGAGGGTAGAAAAACGAGCAGAAAAGGCAAAACAGAAGGCAGAAAAATGAGAAGGAAAGGCAAAACAGAGCAGAAGCTGACAAAACAGAGGGCAGAAAAACGAGCAGGATAGGCAAAATAGATGGCAGAAAAGGCAAAACTGGGCAGAAGAGGGTAAAACAGAGCACTCCGACACTCACTCAGAGAATCACAGACCCACTCATGCACCCACTCACAGACCCACTCACACATAACATAATGTGTATTTGTAAAGCGCACGTTCACCCAATGGTATATTGGTGCTGAATAACAGATGTCTATGGTTGCCCAACTCAATGGTATTCATTTTATCGACCTCAGAAGGATGAAAGGCTGAGTGGACGCACTATGATTTTAACCTGTGACCATGAGGTCAAACACCGGCCCCTTCAGTGGATGCATTAGTCCACTAAGCCACCAGACCTGGCAAAACTCACTTTTGCATCCATTTACAGACCCACTAAGGGAGTCATGCAGCTACTCACAGAGCTACTCAGACACTCATACTCCAACTCACAGACCCACTCAGAGACTCATGCACCCACACACAGACCCACTCAGAGACTCATGCCCCCACTCACAGACCCACTTAGACATTCATGCATCCACTCACATACTTACTCAGAGACTCACACACCCACTCACAGACCCACTTAGACTCGTGTACCCACTCACAGACCCACTCAGAAATTCATGCACCACTCACATACCCTCTCAGACACTCATGCACTCACTTACAGACCCACTTAGTCACTCACATGCCCAATCACAGACCCACTCAGACTCACGCACCCACTCGCAGACCTACTCAGAGACTCTCAAACTCACTCTGACTTAATCAGAGACTCATGCACTCACAGACTGACTCACAGACTCATACCCCACTCACTGACTCACTCAGAGACACGCATCCACTAACAGACCCACTCAGGCACTCAAGCACTCACTTACAGACTGACTCACACACTTATAAAGGCACTCGCAAACCCACCCAGACACTCTGACACCCACTCTGACACTCAGCAAGCACTAAGACACCCACTCAGACACTCAATCACTCACTTAGACACTCATAGACCCAATCATTGACCCACTTAGACAAAACACACACACACCCAGTGTGATACTTATGCAGCCACTCCTAGACCAACTAAGACACTCACACACCCACTGACAGACCCACTCAGACACTCTAACACCCACTCACAGACCTACTGAGAGACTCATGCACTCACACACTCACTGTCAAAAGTTACTGGTTACAGTTAGGAAACAGGATTTAAAAAAGCTTAGATATTCACTTAAAAAAACAAACTTTACAGTGATGTTATAGTTAGGAAATAACATTGAAAAACATAGAAATTCACTCAAAATAACAAAGGTTATAGGGAAGTCATAGTCAGGAAATAGAATTTAAAAAACCTTAGAAAGTCACTGAAATAAACAAAGGCTACAGGGACTTTATAGTTAGGCTCAGATTTCACTTGTACAAAACCATAGAAATTCAGCAGTTATAGTTACCTGAGCTAATTATAACTGATGCCCCTTCAATGCACTGCTTATGGCCTCACATATTCCATCACTCATGACATGGTCAGTGACATCACTGATGACATCTTCAGAACCACTCAGACACCCAATCATACTCCCATACAACATCTTGTACATCCACTTAGACACCCACATAATCAGTCACATACCCATGCAAGTACTCATACATCCACTTACTCATCCATAGAGCCAGTCACACACCCACTCACTCACTCATAGAGCCAATCACACAACCACTCCACTCACTCACTCATAGAGCCAATCGCACAACCACTCACTCACCCATACCGCTACTCATACAGCTAGTCAGTCAAACATTGAACAACTCACATAGCCACACACTCACCCATACAGCTACTACACACCCACACATTCACCTATACAGCCTCTCATACAGCCTTTCATCATAGCCTCTCACTCACCCCTACAACCAATCACACACTCACTCACACACCCACAAAACCACTTACATACCCATTCACACATACATACAAGTACTCACACATCTGCTCACTCACCCATAAAGCCATTCAGACAGACAAATACTCTCCAATACAGCCACTCACACACCAACTCACTTAACCAAACTCCCACTGAAAGAGCCACTCACTCATCCATACAGCACACTTACACACCCAGTCACTCCCTCATATAGCTATTCAGACACCCACTCACTCACCCATACAGTCACTCTCACACCCACTCACCCACCCACCCATGCAGCCACTGACTCACCCACTCACACCCTAATACAGCCACTCACTCACCAACACAGCTCCTCACATACCCACTTATACATACTGTTAGACCTGGCATCCTTGGCGTGGGTCTCCTTCCATTTTTTCATAATGCCTCCACTGTTGCCGATATGTTTTTGCTGGACTAGATGTTCATGGGCACTTTGCCGCTGCTAATCAGTGCCAAAGTGCAAGTGCTCCCTATCGTTAATTGATATATGCATTAGTGACTCCATGATTGGATGATTGGTTTACTTGTCAGTCCCTAGTACAGTGCACTCAGTGTGCCCAGGGCTTGTAAATCCAATGCCGCTGGTGGGCTTGCAGCACTGGTTGTGCCACCCACAGAAGCGGCTTGTAAATGTGTCTCAGGCCTGCCATCGCAGAGCCTGTGTGCAGCCTAGGGCTGCCATGTCGACTTGGTGAGTACACCCACTTACCAGTCCCTAAACCTTCCCTTTACTGCATGTTGGTCACCCCTAAAGTAGGCCCTAGGGCAGGGTGCATTGTAAGTATAAGGTAGGACATGCCCTGGTGTGTGTGGCATGTCCTAATAGTGAATTACAGCCATTTTCGTTTTTCACTATTGCAAGGCTACCTGCTCCCCATAGGCCAGAATGGGCAGACTGACTATTACACCTTATAGTCAGAACTGACCCAGGGAACATGGTAGAAAAACGAATTTAGTATGCCTGAACTCAGGATGATAAAATACATCTTTTAGTGAAGTTGGTTTTGACATTCTGTGTTTGAAAATACCACTTTTAGAAAGTGGGTATTTTCTTGCCTAACTATCCAAGCCTGCCTCTGCTAGGTTGTGTATTCCTTGTCTGGAGATTGAGTGACAGGGGCTGGGGGTGGCTACAGGAGACAGGGTGAGTCAGCGCAGGGCTGAATAGAAAGATCTGCATCCAGAGTGGAGGGAGG
>CAWUFW010028086.1:0-23499 GCA_963921515.1 Calotriton arnoldi
ACTGTAGGAAGGTGGAATCTGACTATATGGTTGCCCCCACTTTTTTTATGGTGTTTTGCTGGTTTATGACTTAGTTGGACTGGGATCCTGCTATTCAGGGCCCCAGTCTATCTGCTTTCTCTGTAAAATGGATTCCATGTGCCTTAGGCACATCTCTGATTGGGATCTGGAGTGCCCTTATAAGTCCCTAGTATATGGTATACTATGTACCAAGGGCATAGGTACCTCAGAGGCCTGCCAGGGGCTGCAGCATGTATTATGCCACCCCTGGAAGGCCATCCAAACTGACACCACAGGTCTGCTACTGCAGCCTGGGTAAGGTGGTGCATGCACCCCTTACTGTGATATAGGTTACCTATATCACGAAATACATACACACCTAGAAACCTATAAGTCACTCCTAAGGCAGGCCTTATCAATCCTAAAGGCAGAGTGCATTGTTCCTATGTGAGAGGGTGCCCCTGCATGAGCAGGGCCCCTCTGCAGCGTTCGGAGACCATCTCTGATGCTGTTTGTAGTGCAGCCTGACCATATACTCTTAAGCGCATTATATCCTCGCGGTAAAATGCTAACTTTGGAATGGCTGCACCTAAACATGTCGTGTTTGGTGTCAAACATCTTGGAATACTACCCCCCGCCAATCCTGGCGGCGGGGGTAGCATTCCACCCTTCTAGAGGGAAAGACATGTTAACTCTGGCTTACCCGGTAACTTCTTTCTGAAGCCCTGGCATCACAAAATGGATGCTGCTGCCACAGACACAAGTCTGGCCTCCTGCTGCTGGACGAAACTCCGGCAGGGGAGGCCTGGACAATAGGTTTCCTGTTGCAGGGAGGTGTGACCACCTCCCCAGACAGGATAATGTGTATTGGGGCTGGGTGGGTGCACTCTTAGAGTGCTTTGAAGTCCTGCACTGGGGGAGCAAAAGGCTCCTCTGTGCATATGCCAGTTCAAACCAGCTCAGGGGCTACCTGCCCCTGCTCTGGCGCGAAACTGGACAAAGGGAAGTGGGTGTAGCCACCCCTCCCTTGACCCTCCCATAGGTGGGGTCATAGAGTTAGTCCCTCCCTGTTTTACTAGTTAAAATGGGGAACCCTTGCCACAGCAAGATTAGATTATACCTGGACGAAACTCTGAAACAGAATCCTGGACCTTCGACGCTCTACTCACGATTAGAGGACTGAAGAATCTCCCTTGGGGTCAAGGAGTGACTCCCCTGCTTGGCAGGCACCAAAGAAGCATCTGTCCGGTTCGCATCACTGAAGCTCCCGTCGGACGCCGAAGTCATCGCATCACCAGAGGTGGATTCTCAGACTTCCCCGAGGCTACCCTGAGTCCCCAGCAAAGCTGGGGCCCGTGGCTATCGTGGGTGACTTGAGACCGTGACCCCTGGACACCGAGCACATTTGCAAGTGCACCATCTTCTGGGTCTCCCAAGAAGCCGTGCTTTGGGCTCCGAGTAGCCCTAGCCTCCAGCACCACCTGCACCGAAGATCACTGGCCCCCACTCCACGAGTGTCCTGTAAGCCAGCTCCACGTGCGGCGTCACGAGGCTCCTTCGCGGTCGCTAGCCCGTTGGCTAGTAGCCCTTAACGAAGGCCAATCTTTTCTTTACTTGGCAGTCTGGTTGCTCCAGGCCTGCCCTCACTAACCCTCGCTGGGTGAGTTCCCCAGACCTTGCTGGTCTGCATCATCGACGATCTACATCTTACTCGAGACTTGCCGTTGCCAAGGCTTGTTGGGTCCAATCTGGTCGCCGACACCTCTGCACTCGACAGACATCGAGCAACAGCCCGAATCCTGCTCCTGGTCACCGACAACGCCTCCCGGACCTCGTGGCTGAAGAGTCAAGACGACCGTCATCGAATCTGAAGCACTCGACATCGGTGGGCATCTGTCCATCGCCTCCCTGGTCACTGGCTAGTGACCCAGACTCTGTCCCCTCTGCTTTCAGGTTCTTCAGAACTCCGATCCACTCTTGGATCCACCCGGACACTTTTCTCCTGGTCGCCAGCAGCACTTTGCAGCAGATCGCCATAAGAACCGACGACGAAACCCGACCCCGAAAGGCACCTATGCACCCGGCTTCCCTGGGTGAGGTAACACGAGTACTCCGGCGCTCCCGTGGGTAGAGACTCTTCAAAGTCCTAGATCTCAAAGGGTTTTGTCCTAGTCCTCTTTTAAGTGTCCCTTTCCTCTATTTTCCCGATCCCGACTTTCTCCATAGAAGTTAACGGCGTATCGCGGTTGTGTATTTACACTGCACGCGTCTCCCGTGGGTCCCCTGTGTCACTACCTTGGGTGGTTCCTTGTGGTCCAAGCACTTCTAGAGGCTCTAGGCCTAGTGTCTAGTTCAGTCGTGGTTCGCATACCACTTTATTGGTATATGGTTTGGTACGCCCCTAGGGCCCAAACGTGTATTTGTGCTATTACTGTGATTTAAGATCTTATAACCTATGTACTTCGAACTCTAGCCTCATAAAGAGACTAGAGGGGTGTGTTTAGTAATAAATACATATATTTTGAATATATACCTGGTGTGGTGCTCTTTCATTTGGTCACTCAAGAGATTATAGACTGGTAAAACAAGCTGCTTTACATTCCTTCAAGACTTAGCCTGAAAGCTGCTCTCCATAGCTACCACTAGGATAGCTTTCAATAAGGTTGTCTTTAACCTACCTACCATAAGAGTCGATTTGGACTGGTGCACGGTGCCCACTATAATTAGTGGACAGCATATGCCAGGCCAACTTCTCACATTGGTGTGCAGCGTGTGGGATTCCAGCTTGCTATTGTTTTACCAGATAATCTCAATTGAATTGATCAACTGAAAACCACTAAAGGTACCTAAGGTACATATAATTTAAGCTTAGAATATCAGTAAGTTCTACTGAACTTAGAGTTGTGTGTTAAGGGATAGCACAACCCTTTCTACAACTCAAGAGAGTTTAGTAGGCCACACTAGAGTAGGTAGTGCATACACCACACCACACTAGTAATGTCTTTAAAAGCAGGATCCAAAGATGCCCTGCAGGAAGCCATTGAGCTTCCCCCTCCAAGTATGACACACTCCCATTCTTGGAACTGAGAGCTTTGTGTAACGTGAGGAAATTAAGGACAGGCCAAAGTCCCACCACCCAACACCTCCAGGAGTTGTTGGTGGCTTATGATCTTAGTAAGTCTTCAGAGACTGAAGGGGTAGGAGCAGAGGGTGGGCCAGCAGATGAGGAAGGGGCCAGGGATACTACTACCCCCAGCCCCCTCTGAAACTGACCAGGAGGGTGACAATGACCCTGACCTGGAAAACCCAATCCCTTCTGGGGAAGATGAAGATGAGGATCTGGAGAACCACACCTTTGTCCCCCAGGAAGGATTATGAGTGTGCTCAGAAAGTCTAGGTCTCCTTCTCAGGAGTCTAACCACTCTGGCACCTCCATAGGGAGCTCTGTTTCTTCTCACAGGAGGGAATCCTCTCATGAGAGAAGAAAGAGACTGGTCCAGTATGAGGAAACTCAACTGGAGATCAGGAAGAAGCAATTGGCTTTAGATAGAGAATCCCTAGATCTCCTTAAAGAGAGAAGAAAGTTGGGACTAGAGTCCCATGGTGGCAACAATATCCCTAGAGATAGGGACAGGTCTTATGACCATAGAAACCTAAACAAGATTGTCCCTCCCTACCAGAGTGGGGATGACATCCACAAATGGATAACTGCACTGGAGAGGGCCTGTAAAGTTCAGAAGGTCCCCCAGAGGCAGTGGGCAGCAATCTTGTGGCTCTCCTTTGCAGACAAAGGTAGAGACAAGCTCCTCACTGTAAGAGAAGAGGATGCTGACAATTACACAGTCTTGAAGAGTGCTCTGATAGATGGGTTTGGCCTAACCACTGAACAGTATAGGTTGAAGTTCAGAGACACCCAAAAGCTCAGACTCAAGACTCGGTTGATTTTGTAGATTGTGCTACAAAGGCTCTGGAAGGTTGGATACATGGCAACAAAGTGCATGACTTTTTAGGATTGTACAATTTGATTATGAGGGAGCAGATCCTTAATAATTGTCAAAACCAGCTTTTGCACCAGTATCTGGTGGACTCTGATCTGACCTCTCCCCAAGAATTGGGAAAGAAGGCAGACAAATGGGTCAGAACCAGAGTAAAAACTAGAAATCAGGGTGGTGACCAGAAGAAAGATTCTACTAAGTCCCAAGAGAAAGGTGGGGATAAATCTAAGGATAAGTCCCCTACAGGGCCCCAAAATTCCTCTTCTGGGGGTGGGTCCCAAACTCCTTCCTCTCCTGAAAAGAAACCATATTGCCATGTCTGTAAAAGCCTGGGCACTGGAAAACTGATCCCAGTTGCCCCAGGATTGGCAATAAAGAAAATGTTCCTCCCACAACTACTACCACCCCTCCTGGTACTACCAGTAGTAATCCTCCAGTTGGGAGTAGTGCACCCAAAAAGTTGGGTGCTTTTGCAAGAGGAACAGAGGTGGGCCCTAGTTTAGACAGGGACCCCTCAACAGACTCCTCTGACTCTGATGGTGGTATAGGATTTGCCACCTTTACCATGGGTCCCATAGCATTGGGCAGGTACAGACTGGAGCCAATGATTAATGGTCAGAAAGCTGTGGCATTTAGGGACACAGGGGCTAGTGTCACCATGGTGGCAGGGAAACTAGTCCCCCTCACCAGCTTTTACCTGAGTTTAAATACCAGGTGACCAACATTGATGGTGTCAGAACAGATCACCCCATGGCCATAGTCAATCTCAGCTGGGAGGGGTCACAGGCCCAAAAGAGTGGCAGTGTCCCCAACCCTACCTGTAGATTGCCTGATGGGCAATGATTTGGAAATTTCAGCCTGGGCTGAAGTTGAACACCAAACCCATCTTAGGATGTTGGGCGTCCCTGCAAGGTTAGTGGGGCTGTGATGGCCACAGCCCCAGCCCAAGACTTTGGAGAGATGGAGCCTGAAAGAATGGCCCACTCTCCCCCAAAAGAGAGCAAAAGGGTTGAAGAAAAGTCTTCTTCCCCCAGACAGTAGGTAAGGGTCAGCCTCCTCAGGGAACTGACCCTACCCCTAGTGAAGGAACTGCCACAGAGGTAGTCAGGCCTGGCCTGGCCACACCCCTGATGGCAGAGGACCCTTCCACGGTGGTACCCAGTCTGGAGCAGGTAACCTGCCCCTCTCTACCCTGCCTCAGTCAGCCCAGGGCTGCAGAGGTCAGGGAGGTCAGTGGACCCCCGGGCCCCCTGTCCAGAGGAAGCCCCCATCAGCAGATTAGGGGCAGCCAGTCTAGTAGCCCTAGCCAGGTGAAAATTCCTCTACACACTGAGGGATCCCCCATACCTTTATGTAGGGACCTCCCCCAGAAGGACTCTGGTAGGCAAGGGCAAACCTGGGACCAGAAGGTTCCAAACCTGCCATGTCCCTCCAGTGTTCCATCCAAAGGGACCCAACCCCCAGCTGTAGGCAGCCAAAGGTTGACCCTTAGAGCAAAGTGCAACTCAGTCATGGAAAGACAGGCATACATGGTGACCAGTGATCTGAGGAAACTGAGGCCAACATTCCTAGGGCCTCACTTCCCTACTCAGACACCTCACCAGCCTTGTACTTTACCTAAGCACACCAGAGGTAGTGATTCCCCATGGTGGAGACCCTCTCATACCCTTAGGGTGAGGGATTGCTTAGTGGACCATAACATAGGGGGCAACCATGCTAGTGCAGGTGCTTCCTTATATGGCCACTTAGTCAATATAGGCTCAACTGGCCAAGGTTAGCCTTATCTCCTTTCGTTTGGGGGGTTATGTAGGAAGGTGGAATCTGACTATATGGTTGCCCCCACTTTTTTATGGTGTTTTGCTGGTTTATGACTTAGTTGGACTGGGATCCTGCTATTCAGGGCCCCAGTCTATCTGCTTTCTCTGTAAAATGGATTCCATGTGCCTTAGGCACATCTCTGATTGGGATCTGGAGTGCCCTTATAAGTCCCTAGTATATGGTATACTATGTACCAAGGGCATAGGTACCTCAGAGGCCTGCCAGGGGCTGCAGCATGTATTATGCCACCCCTGGAAGGCCATCCAAACTGACACCACAGGTCTGCTACTGCAGCCTGGGTAAGGTGGTGCATGCACCCCTTACTGTGATATAGGTTACCTATATCACGAAATACATACACACCTAGAAACCTATAAGTCACTCCTAAGGCAGGCCTTATCAATCCTAAAGGCAGAGTGCATGGTTCCTATGTGAGAGGGTGCCCCTGCATGAGCAAGGCCCCTCTGCAGCGTTCGGAGACCATCTCTGATGCTGTTTGTAGTGCAGCCTGACCATATACTCTTAAGCGCATTATATCCTCGCGGTAAAATGCTAACTTTGGAATGGCTGCACCTAAACATGTCGTGTTTGGTGTCAAACATCTTGGAATACTACCCCCCGCCAATCCTGGCGGCGGGGGTAGCATTCCACCCTTCTAGAGGGAAAGACATGTTAACTCTGGCTTACCCGGTAACTTCTTTCTGAAGCCCTGGCATCACAAAATGGATGCTGCTGCCACAGACACAAGTCTGGCCTCCTGCTGCTGGACGAAACTCCGGCAGGGGAGGCCTGGACAATAGGTTTCCTGTTGCAGGGAGGTGTGACCACCTCCCCAGACAGGATAATGTGTATTGGGGCTGGGTGGGTGCACTCTTAGAGTGCTTTGAAGTCCTGCACTGGGGGAGCAAAAGGCTCCTCTGTGCATATGCCAGTTCAAACCAGCTCAGGGGCTACCTGCCCCTGCTCTGGCGCGAAACTGGACAAAGGGAAGTGGGTGTAGCCACCCCCTCCCTTGACCCTCCCATAGGTGGGGTCATAGAGTTAGTCCCTCCCTGTTTTACTAGTTAAAATGGGGAACCCTTGCCACAGCAAGATTAGATTATACCTGGACGAAACTCTGAAACAGAATCCTGGACCTTCGACGCTCTACTCACGATTAGAGGACTGAAGAATCTCCCTTGGGGTCAAGGAGTGACTCCCCTGCTTGGCAGGCACCAAAGAAGCATCTGTCCGGTTCGCATCACTGAAGCGCCCGTCGGACGCCGAAGTCATCGCATCACCAGAGGTGGATTCTCAGACTTCCCCGAGGCTACCCTGAGTCCCCAGCAAAGCTGGGGCCCGTGGCTATCGTGGGTGACTTGAGACCGTGACCCCTGGACACTGAGCACATTTGCAAGTGCACCATCTTCTGGGTCTCCCAAGAAGCCGTGCTTTGGGCTCCGAGTAGCCCTAGCCTCCAGCACCACCTGCACCGAAGATCACTGGCCCCCACTCCACGAGTGTCCTGTAAGCCAGCTCCACGTGCGGCGTCACGAGGCTCCTTCGCGGTCGCTAGCCCGTTGGCTAGTAGCCCTTAACGAAGGCCAATCTTTTCTTTACTTGGCAGTCTGGTTGCTCCAGGCCTGCCCTCCCTTACCCTTGCTGGGTGAGTTCCCCAGACCTTGCTGGTCTGCATCATCGACGATCTACATCTTACTCGAGACTTGCCGTTGCCAAGGCTTGTTGGGTCCAATCTGGTCTCCGACACCTCTGCACTCGACAGACATTGAGCAACAGCCCGAATCCTGCTCCTGGTTGCCGACAACACCTCCCGGACCTCGTGGCTGAAGAGTCAAGACGACCGTCATCGAATCTGAAGCACTCGACATCGGTGGGCATCTGTCCATCGCCTCCCTGGTCACTGGCTAGTGACCCAGACTCTGTCCCCTCTGCTTTCAGGTTCTTCAGAACTCCGATCCACTCTTGGATCCACCCAGACACTTTTCTCCTGGTCGCCAGCAGCACTTTGCAGCAGATCGCCATAAGAACCGACGACGAAACCCGACCCCGAAAGGCACCTATGCACCCGGCTTCCCTGGGTGAGGTAACACGAGTACTCCGGTGCTCCCGTGGGTAGAGACTCTTCAAAGTCCTAGATCTCAAAGGGTTTTGTCCTAGTCCTCTTTTAAGTGTCCCTTTCCTCTATTTTCCCGATCCCGACTTTCTCCATAGAAGTTAACGGCGTATCGCGGTTGTGTATTTACACTGCACGCGTCTCCCGTGGGTCCCCTGTGTCACTACCTTGGGTGGTTCCTTGTGGTCCAAGCACTTCTAGAGGCTCTAGGCCTAGTGTCTAGTTCAGTCGTGGTTCGCATACCACTTTATTGGTATATGGTTTGGTACGCCCCTAGGGCCCAAACGTGTATTTGTGCTATTACTGTGATTTAAGATCTTATAACCTATGTACTTCGAACTCTAGCCTCATAAAGAGACTAGAGGGGTGTGTTTAGTAATAAATACATATATTTTGAATATATACCTGGTGTGGTGCTCTTTCATTTGGTCACTCAAGAGATTATAGACTGGTAAAACAAGCTGCTTTACATTCCTTCAAGACTTAGCCTGAAGGCTGCTCTCCATAGCTACCACTAGGATAGCTTTCAATAAGGTTGTCTTTAACCTACCTACCATAAGAGTCGATTTGGACTGGTGCACGGTGCCCACTATAATTAGTGGACAGCATATGCCAGGCCAACTTCTCACATAGACTCCTTTGCGTACGTGTCTTTTGTGTTGTGTTGATGCTGGACTATGTGGCATCGTTCGCGTCCGAGTCTGTCGTGTCGTGTCAATGGAGTCGTTCGCGTACGTGTCTGTCGCGTCGTGTATGTGCTTGGTGTGGTGTCTAGCTGACTTTGCCTGGAATCTGGAACACAGCTTGTGTTCCGTATTCCCTGGGCAGACGGTTTGGCCCAGGCTTACTAGAAGGTACTGAGTTGTTTCTCTGTTAAAGAATAAACTTTCTCACCTTCATTACTGCGTGCTGTGATGCTTCGATATTACACTGGCGACGATTGGAAAATATTCGGTAAGCCTGGAGCCCTGCGGTGAGCAGATCAAGCATCCGTCGTTCCCGAAACTGCTGGTGTCTTTGGGAAGTGTTCCGGAGTACTGGTGGTGATACTGTGACTTCCGTGGTGAAAACCCCGCGTTTCCCAAGGAATTGGTGAGACTTTGAAGGATTTTTATGTGTTTTCTCCTCTCTTCGTGTCTTCTCGCAAGCATGGAGCTCGAGCGCTGCTCTGTTATCGTCAGCAGCTGTCTCGCGCATGTGCACACGCTGATGTAATCTAGACCGCATACCTATTACATTGTTGTTACCAGACCAACAGCCTACGCGTCTTCAGCGCGCCACACCACCCGGCGTCATAGCGGCCATTTTGACAAATTGGGAAACTCTGGATCATCAGTCACGTAACGTAGCGGCCATCTTGCGCAAAATAGCGATCAAAGTCAATATCAATACGTGTGTCTCTATTGCTTCTTCAGTGACACACATACTTCGTCAGTTGCCAAGATGGAGATTAATAAATGAAGTAGCGATTTCACCATCAAGTAGCGATTTCACCATCAGTGTGTCTCTATTGCTTCTTCAGTGACACACACACTTCGTCATGGTCACAGTGTATTTTTTTTTTGCACATCAACGATTGCGCATTTTCACCACAATTAATTCAAGTTTAGTGTATCCACAGTGATACACACACTACTTCCTCTTCTGTGAAGTGCTTATTCGGCACTCAGTTCAACAGTGTGATACAATTCGGCAAGTGTTCTCTGTGTCTCTGAAGTCTTTGTTTCATCTATTACGCGCATGCGCGCGTATTACAACAAAGTCTAGAGCGCTAACTTCTTGCAATGATTTCTTTGTGTTGCTCATGAGTTATTCGGCGACACGCACGCCAGTGATACAGTGTATTATTTTATACCAGCGTGTTGTCATCGGTAATTATGGAAGGTTTCAATGCACCTGCTCCATTTTTAGCCTCTCCTGGTGAACCCATTTTGGAGTGGAAACAATGGAAAGAAGGCTTAGAGGCATATATTGAAGCTATGGGGAGTGATGATTATACTGACAAGAGGAAACTGGCCATTTTAAAACATTGTTTAGGTGCAGAAGGCAGGCGTATTTTAAGTCATTTACCACCAATTACTTTGAATCGTACATCCTCATCTGATGATGATATTGATGTATTTGAGGAGGCAATTAAACAATTGGACAAACAGTACATAAAAAAAGTCAATGAGGTAGTTTGTCGTCACAAATTTCTCAGCAGAGGTCAATTAGTTAATGAATCCATTGATGTTTTTGTCAATGATTTGAGAATCTTAGCTTCCAAATGTAATTATGCCACATTTCATGATCAGATGGTACGAGATCAAATGGTTCACAAAGTTGCTGACATTAAGCTTCAAGAGAAGTTGTTGGCTGCTGAATATTTGACATTAAACAAGGCTATTGACATTGCTCATCGTTTTGAAGATATAAAACTGGGAATAAAAGAGCTTGCGGAGCAAAACGTTTCTGAAGTTAATGTAGTCAAAAAGTCTAATTCTGCTGAATCCACATTCAACAAGTCAAGACCTAGAACACAATTTAACCAAGATAAAAGAGAGTATATTTGTTTCAAATGTGGGATACTCGGTCATTTGGCCAATGACAAAAGGTGTCCTGCCATTGGCCAAGTATGTAGATACTGTAAACTTAAAGGTCATTACACTAGAATGTGTAGAAAACAAGAACAAATTTAAAAATAAGGATAGTGATATTAGAAATCACAACTCTGAGCAAGTGAAAGTTGTCAGTGAGGACATTGAGGATGATGAATTTCTATTAGCTGTATATGATGTCAATACTAACATGAAAGATGCCCTTTTTGCACTATTGTAATTGGTGACAAAAACGTGAGAGTTATGGCGGATTCTGTAGCTAGACATACTCTCATTGGTGATGAGTTGTTGAAAGAGTTTCCTGGTGTCAACTTATCACCTCCAGACATCAAACTAGTGGGTTATGGAAGAAAACCAATTGATGTGTTAGGTTTTTTTTACCTCTACTCTTAGTTTTAAAGGTAAATCCATTTCGTTCAAGGTGTACGTTGCACGAGATGGTTCATGTCTTTTAGGTTGTCCTCAACAACGAGAAATCATGATCACTTTAGATCCCAACCATCCTGACCAGGTACTTGGGTACTCTGATTTGGTTCTTCAGGTTGACGTAGATCCTGCGTCGGAGTGGGAGAAAAGATTTCCCAAAGTATTTTCGTCCACCAATTTGGGTCTTCTTAAGAATTTTGAGCACAAAATTATTTTAAAACATGACGCTGTGCCCAAAGTCCACAAAGTTAGGAATGTTCCTTTACATTTCAGAGAAGCTGTTAAAATGGAACTTGAAAGGTTGTGTAATCTTGATGTCATTGAAGAGATCGAATCTTCGGAATGGTTGTCCCCCGTTGTTGTCGCACACAAACCGAATGGCCAAGTCAGATTATGTGTTGACTTAAGAGATCTCAACAACAATGTTTGGGTTGACAGACATCCCCTACCAAATATTGGTGAAATGTTTACAAAACTGAAAGGGGCATCGATATTTTCAACTCTTGATTTATCTAATGCATATCATCAGATTGCTCTTCATGATGATAGCAAACATCTTACTTCATTTATCACCTCGGAAGGAGCTTTTAGGTACAAGAGGATGCCATTTGGGTTAATATCTGCAAGCTTTGTGTTCCAAAGATTGATGCACAAGCTATTTAAATACATCGAAAATGTTTTATATTTTCAAGATGACATTCTGGTTTTCGCTTCTGATTCAGTTGAACACACTAATATTCTTCATAGAGTTTTGTGTATATTGCAAGACAATGGGCTCACCTTAACCAAAGATAAGTGTAGGTTTGGTCTATCGTCAGTTGATTATCTAGGCCATTCCATTGACAAACATGGTATCTCTCCCAAGCAAAATCTTATTAGAGCCATTGAACAAGCTCCAGAACCTCTAAATAAAGATCAACTTAGATCTTTCTTAGGTCTTGCCGAATACTATGCTAAGTTTATACCTGTTTTTGCTGATAAAACTGTACATATGAGATGTTTGATGAAGAAAAATAAGTCATTTTTGTGGGACGAAAACTGTTCTAACGAATTCAAGCAACTTAAAACTTGTATTGATTCAGCACCTGCTTTGGCAACTTTTAACACTGCCTATGATTCTGTGATTGTTTCGGATGCCAGCAATGTTGGTTTAGGTGCTGTTTTGATGCAAAATCAGAATGGGCATCTAGTCACCATTGGGTTTGCATCTAGACCATTAAGAGGTGCTGAATGCAAATATTCCACTCTTGAAAAAGAAACCCTAGCTTGTTGGTGGGGCATTGAATATTTCCGTAAGTATGTATATGGCACTGTGTTCAAAGTTAGATCTGATCACCGTCCGTTGGTTGACCTATTCACAACGAAAGGGTGTGGCAGAGCTACATCTAGAATTGCCAGATGGCAATACAAGTTTAAAGACTTCCATTTCAAAGTAGAGTACATTCCCGGAATAAAGAACATTCTTGCGGATTGTGTCTCAAGATTACCTGTAGCGGATGATAACAATGTTGAAGAAGATGATAATTTAGAAAAAGTGATTTCCATATGTGAAGTATCCAAAGGTTGCATACAAGAGGATGAGTGGAAATTAGCATGTGATAACGATGTTGTTCTTAAGGAAGTCTTCAGTTGTGTCAGGTCTTCATGGCCAAAGAAGGGTGACATTGCTGAAAATCTTCTTCCTTTCTTTCACGCAGCACATGAGTTATCCTTCAAGAATGACGTGTTGATGAGGGGTTTACAACTTGTGGTTCCCGTTGGGTTGCAACAGACCATTTTAGAAATGGCACATGAAGGACATCCTGGGATGACTAGTATGAAAAGGAGGATTAGAAGTGAATTTTGGTGGCCTGCCATGGACAAGTCTATGGAGCGTAAGGTCAGGGATTGTATGGAATGTTGTATTAGCGATAAATCCCAAATGACAGTCCCTTATGAACGTCTCCCCGTTTCCAGACCGGTCCGTGTGTGGCAGTCTGTTTCCTTAGACATTGCTGGTCCAATTTGTCTTGGGCACAATCCCGTTTATGCCATAGTGCTTATTGATCAGTTATCTCAGTGGCCTGAAATCAAATTGGTTTCCAACATTACATCGAAAATTGTAATTCAGTTTTTGAATAGTGTTTTTGAAAGAGAGGGTTTTCCTGAATCCATTCACACTGATAATGGGGTGCAATTTACATCCATTGAGATGAAAAATTTTCTTGATGGGCATGGCATTGTTCACAAATGTTCATCGGTATATTATCCCCAGAGCAATGGAATTGTGGAGAGGTGGATCAAAGTGTTCAAAGAGGGGCTACAGCTTGCCATTTCTAATGGAAAGGACTGTAATCAATCCATCAAAGAGATTCTTTGGAGTTATAGGAATACCCCCAGGAGTGTGGGTGATCTGTCTCCTTTTGAGAAAATGAGGGGAAGGAAGTGTGTGTGTAACTTGAGTCAGGCATGGATGAGAGATTTGTTGTGTAATGATAACCATGAATCCGTGTCTGTTCGCGACTGCCAACATAGTGGTGCTGTTTCTCCTGTAAGAATTAATGATTGGGTACGAGTGAAGAAAGGTAGAATTATTAGATCTGGTGAGTCTCAGTTTTCCCAACCTTTGAAAGTGGTCAGAGTTGGCCGTCAGGTTGTTGAATTGTCTGATGGGAATGTGTGGAGTTTGTCTAAGGTGGTGAAGGTTCCTCAGTGGTTATGTCCTTCTGAGAAATCTGTTGATTTGCCTGTTAAGGTGTCTCCTAAGCTTTCATGCAATGGAACCAATTGGAGGAAAGTTGTTTCCCAGCAGGTGGACAATCCTAATAGGCATCGTGTGCAAAGACAATGTCATCGTCCAGTCTGGTGTAAAGATTATCTTTTGGACAAGTGATGTTTCTTTGCATTTTATTATTGCATATTATTATTACTGTAATATAATCCATTTTTGTATTGCATTGTTTTTCTTATATTGCTTCCTATATGTATTTTCTCTTCATTTTTGTTTTATGCTGTTGTTGTTTATCTGTTAACGAAGGGGGATGTGTGGTGTCTAGCTGACTTTGCCTGGAATCTGGAACACAGCTTGTGTTCCGGATTCCAGGGCAGACGGTTTGGCCCAGGCTTACTAGAAGGTACTGAGTTGTTTCTCTGTTAAAGAATAAACTTTCTCACCTTCATTACTGCGTGCTGTGATGCTTCGATATTACACTTGGCTGTGTAGAATCGTTCACGTACGTGTCTATTGCGTTGTGTTGATGCTGGACTATGTGGCATCGTTCGCGTCCGAGTCTGTCGTGTCGTGTCAATGGAGTCATTCGCGTACGTGTCTGTCGCGTCGTGTATGTGCTTTGCTGTGTAGAATCGTTCGCATACGTGTCTATTGGGTTGTGTTGATGCTGGACTATGTGGCATAGTTCGTGTCCGAGTCTGTCGTGTCGTGTTAATGCTTGGCTACATGGAGTCGTTCGCGTACGTGTCTGTTGCGTCGGGTTGATGCTTGGCTATCTCGAATCTTGTGCGTACGAGTCTATCGCGTCAGGCTCCTTTCCTTCCGACTCGGCAGTAAAAAAAAATTCCGGCCGAGTCGGTTGTAAATTTCAAGCATCGCATCGTACTCAGCCATTTGGAAGGCGTGTGTACGGTTCGGTCGGGAAACATGACGGGTCCGTGTCGGGAAAAACCTTTTACAGCCAGAATCGGAATTGACCCCATAGTAGTGAATATAATTTTTTTTTTCACATACATTTTTTTACATTTTTTTTGTGGATTTGCACACCCGACGCGAATCTGCAAAAGCATAAATTCAATGTACTACAACACAATACACTTTTCAAGTTTAACTATTAATTTTGAATTTTATATATTTTTATCAAATCTATCAATTGTAATCTTGTCATTAACTTCAATCACAGTACCTCTTTAAAACAACTTCACAAATACAACACTACCTTCTAAATTATATACTACTAAATTATTTATTTAAGGTGAATTCGTGAATCCAGCGTGATGTTACACAGGGGTCGCGACTCCAAACTCGAAAGAAAAAAAAACGCCCCACTACCATTATTCGGTATTCGCCCGGGGACCCCATCCCCTGGGGCCTGCCCCCATTTATTTTTGTTAAAAAAAACTTATGGAGGGGGACCACGTGGTCCCCCTTCTAAGGCCTATAATGGCCCCGGGGACCCCATCCCCCGGGGCATTGCCTCTTTAAAAAAAATTTTTTTTTTAATACTACGGAAGGGGGGCCACATGCCACCCTTCCCAGGGCCACTTTTGTCCCCGGGGCCCGGCCTTATTTATATATATATATATTTTTAAATTACAAAAGGGAGGGGGCCGTGTTGTCCCCCTTCCCATGGCCACTTCTAGCCCCTGGGACCCCAACCCCTGGGGCCTGGCCTCAGCATTAGGGACCGTGGGGGGAGCCCCAATGCCCCCATAGTCCCTGTCAGCTCCCCGCCTCCTGCGAGAGCCGGCATTGCTTTTGGGCAAGGGGAGCTGCTAACATCCAGCTCCCCTTGCCCAAAAGCAATTCTGCTTTGCTTCTTGGAAGCGAGAGCAGGTTTCATGCTCTCGCTTCCAAGAAGCAAAGCAGTGTTTGCTATGGCAGGGCGGGAGCCGTGCTCCCTCCCTGCCATAGCAAACAGCAATGTCCCGGGGGTGGGCACCCCGGGACATTGCAGGAGCCGGCCCTGGGGGTTGGTGGTCCCCAGGGCCATGGAGGGCTCCAGGAGGGGGGCCGCACGGCCCCCATCCCATCATGTTTGAAGCCCCGGGGAGGTGATGATCCCCGGGACTTCGGGAGCCCCACGAGGCCCCCCTCAATAATCAACAAAGCCCTGGGGAGGTGGTGGTCCCTGGGGCTTGGGGGGCCTGCGAGGCCCCCCAAAAATAAATATTGAAAGCCCTGGTGAGGTGGCGGTCCCACGAGGCCCCCCCGCACAAATATAAAAATGCCCCAGGGAGGTGGCGGTCCCTGGGGTTGCGGGGGCCCCATGGGCCCCCGCAAATTATTTGAGCATTGCCCCCGGGACCTGGCCCACCCGGGGGCTTATAGAAAACAAAGCGTGGGAGACTGTGCTTCGTTTTTTAAAAAATTTACTCTGCGGGATTCGCGTTCCCAGCGCGACTTCCGCCAAAAAAACAAAAAAATATGCTTTTTTGGGCCCCTGGCCAGCCCTAGGGGGTCAGGGTGTTTCTACCCTGACCCCTTTCCTACAGTAACAACCTTTTTTTACCTTTTTGATGTGACTCGATTCAACCGAGTCACAAAATGGCTGCCAACACATTCTGGTTTGGAGTGTTGGCAGCCAATTAGAATGAAGCTCGTGCTCGGGAGGATTTGCGAATCCTCCTTGGTGCTCAGATATATAAATTTTTATTTTTTGAATTTCTCAGCAACTACTCAACGGATTTACACCATTTAAAAGCAGGTCGCTTTCTGGACGAAGACCCACCTTTATGCCAAATTTGGTGTAATTCCATTCAGCAGTTCGGGCTGTAGCCGTGTCTAAAGTTTGTATGGAAATTAACATAGGGAAAACGTGTTTTGGGACCCCCCTTTTTTCTCGGCCCCCGCTTGATGAATCACCCTGAAAATTTCAAGACAGGAGCTGACCTGAGTGAACCATGTGTTTTGGAAATTCCGCGAAGATTCGTCAAACGGCACCAAAGATATTGGCAAAAGAAACAACGCTTTTAGAATAGAAACAAGGTCCTAACTATAACTACCTACTGGTGACCGCCAGTAGGTAATGTGTATATATATATATATATATATATATCCAGAACAAGCAATTGCGGTATACTGGCGTGCTGCCAGATCGCTGGTGGTGCACAAAGCATAGAGCTACCGCTGGCGCTAGAAATGTAAGAAAAGAATCTCCCAACCTATTATGCGTGACTGTTGGTTTTTTAAATGAAAGACATTATTGTGATGCCTTTGTTTTTTTTACAAAATTAAGGACTTGTAACAATCCAGTCCGGGTCTTGCATGAGAAATAGTAAAGCATGATGGGATCTGTGAGAACGCAATGAATTGAAAAGCATAACTTTAAATAGCACAACTGGTGAATGACCTTGAAGTAATTTTAAGTACGGGGTTTACGCTAGTGTGTCTTTTTCGGAACATATAGAGTTATGCAGTACTTTTAACAGTGGTGATTTTCCCACATGCTTGTGTATACCCAGCTGTTGTTTAACCAAGTGCATCGTTTATTTTTATTGATGGGATAGCTTTAAAAGAAGCACCAATATGGTGCATGTTTAGGTCGAAAAAGGCAGCAAGACTGCCGAAACGCGTCCCTCTGATGTTTATGTGTCTGATGTAATTAAGGCAATAAACGGGAGAATCCCCACGACGACGAGTGCCTGCTCCTTAATCATAATAGGTTGGGAGATTCTTTTCTTATATATATATATATATATATATATATATATATATATATATATATATATATATATATATATATATATATATGTATATATATATTCACTGAAAAAACCATAGGTTTTAGGGACAGTTATAGTTAGTTGGACATTTCACTCGAACAAAACCATAGAAATTCCCCTGTTATAGTTAGTTCAGCTAACTATAACTCGCGCCCCCGCAATGCACTACTGATGACGTCACATATTACATCACTCATGACATGGTCAGTGACATCACTGATGACATCACTGATGACATCTCAAATGACATCACTGATGACATCATCCAGTGACTGTGTGTTTCTGTAAAGTTTAAATATGTTTAATATATATAGGGAAAGGCGTATTGAAGAATGAGTGGGTGTATAAGTGTCTGAATGGATGATTTAGTACGTGCGTGACTGACTCTACAAGTGAGTGATAAACGTATTTTACTGAATGCATGGGTTAGTGACTAAATTGTGTGAATGTCTGTATCCGTCTGTCTGTTGGTGTGTAAGTGGATGCATGGATTTGCGAATAGCTACATGAGTGTCTATATGGGTTATTGATTGGTTCTCTGAGTATCTGTATGGGTGCCTGAGTGTTTGTGTGGGTGGGGTGTGTGTGACTCTGTACATAGATGTGTGAGTGGGTGATTCACTGGGTGCATGATTTCAAGAGTGCATCTGTGATGGACTGCTTGGGTGGGTGAGTGTGTGTATGGGTCTGTTAGTGAGTGAATGTATATCTCAGTGGTCCATGTGCGAGTAACTACATATGTAAAAGGCAGTATATAAGTGTGTTAGAGTATTTAAATGGCTATAAGTGAGAGTGTGTGATTGTGAGAGTGGCTGTATGAATGCGTGTGTGTTTGTATCAGTTATTGTATAAGAGCGTAAGAATGTGCTAGTATTTGTATGAGTAATTGAGCTGGTGTGTTTGTATAACTGTATAGGTGAGTAAATGGGTGTGTGATACATTTTTTGCATGACTGACTAGGTGTGTGAGTACCTCTATGGATGAGTGGCGGTGTGTGAGTGTTTATATAGGTGTATGAGTGCATATGATAGTCCTGTACTGAGTGACTGTAAGTATGAGTGACTGTACAGGTGAGTGAGTAGATGTGTGTGTGTAGACCTAAGAATCAGTGAGTGGGTATGTAGTTATTGGTATTGGAGTGTGTATGGTTTTGAGAATGGCAGTCTGTAATTTAGAGTGGGTGTATCAAAAGTTATATTAGGGTGTGAGAAGATGCATGAAATTATCACATGGATGATGTCATCAGTGATGTCATCAGTGATGTCACTGACCATGTCATGAGTGATGTAATATGTGACATCATCAGCAGTGCATTGTGGGGCGTGAGTTATAGTTAGCTGAACTAACTATAACGGGGGAATTTCTATGGTTTTGTACGAGTGAAATGTCCAACTAACTATAACTGTCCCTAAAACCTATGGTTTTTTCAGTGAATTTCAAAGGTTTTTAAATGCTGATTTCTAACTATAAAGTGTCTGAAACCTATGGTTTTTTCAGTGAATTTCAAAGGTTTTTTAAATGCTAGTTTCTAACTATGCCTACAGAGGTAGGACATGTGAAAAAAGAAGAAAAAACGCACAGAAAGAAGCAAAAGAAATGCAGAAAGAAGCAACAGAAGTCCACAAAGATGAAGAAAAGTGCAGGAAGAAGCAAAAGATGTGCAGAAAGAACCAACAGAGGAGCAGAAAGAGGCCTTGTTGCAAAATCATCCTGTGCCCACAACTGTTTCAGACAGGTACTGGTGGTAACTGACTCTGACTAACCAGAGCCAGTGCTATGCTAAAAGACACTTAGAATACAGTGAAAACACCTACATACACTAGGGAACACTATGCATTGGGGTACCCCTGTGATTAGCATGACCTCCTCTGTAAGTCCCTAGTACATAATAGGGCAGGGGGATTAAAACTACCTCTTAAAACGTGCTACGGGGTGCGTTTGCACAGTGGTGAAGGGAGGGGGGGCCTGAGGTGACATGTGTGCAAACGCGCCCCGTGGCGCGTTTTAAGTTGCGGGATTAAGTCCCCTTGAATCCTGAGGGTCCCTGGGGCCCAACTAGCCCACCAGGTACCTCCAGTAAGCGCCACAGAGCTGCGTTGCAGAGAGTTTTTAAAAAGGTTGCGTGGCCTCGGATCACCTCTCTGCAATGCAGCGCAGTGGCGCTTACTGGAAGCACCTGCTGGGCTAGTTGGCCCCCAGGGTCCCTCAGGATTGGAGGGGAATTATTTCCCCAACTTAAAACGCGCCATAGGGCGTGTTTGCACACGTCACATCAGGCCCCGTCCCCTCCCTTCACCACTGTGTAAACGCGCCCTGTGGCCGTTCTAAGTTGAGAGATTAAGTCCCCTTGAATCCTAAGGGTCCCTAGGCTCAAACTAGCCCACTAGGTACCTCCAGTAAGCGCTACAGAGCTGCGTTGCAGAGAGGTGTAAAAGGGCGTGGCCTCTGAACACCTTTCTGCAACGCAGCTCCCTGGCGCATACTGGAGATACCTGTTGGGCTAGTTGGCCCTCAGGGACCCTCAGTATTGAAAGAGAATTAATTCCCCAACTTACAACTCGCCACGGGCGCGTTTGCACAATGGTGAAGGAAGGGGCGTGGCCTGAGGTGACATGTCTGCAAACACGCCCTGTGGCGCGTTTTAAGTTGGAGAATTATTCCTCCTCAATCCTGAGGGTCCCTGGGGGCCAACTAGCCCACCAGGTACCTCCAGTAAGCGCCACAGAGCTGCGTTGCAGAGAGTTTTTAAAAAGGTTGCGTGGCCTCGGATCACCTCTCTGCAATGCAGCGCAGTGGCGCTTACTGGAAGCACCTGCTGGGCTAGTTGGCCCCCAGGGTCCCTCAGGATTGGAGGGGAATTATTTCCCCAACTTAAAACGCGCCACAGGGCGTGTTTGCACACGTCACATCAGGCCCCGTCCCCTCCCTTCACCACTGTGTAAACGCGCCCTGTGGCCGTTCTAAGTTGAGAGATTAAGTCCCCTTGAATCCTAAGGGTCCCTAGGCTCAAACTAGCCCACTAGGTACCTCCAGTAAGCGCTACAGAGCTGCGTTGCAGAGAGGTGTAAAAAGGGGCGTGGCCTCTGAACACCTTTCTGCAACGCAGCTCCCTGGCGCATACTGGAGATACCTGTTGGGCTAGTTGGCCCTCAGGGACCCTCAGTATTGAAAGAGAATTAATTCCCCAACTTACAACTCGCCACGGGCGCGCTTGCACAATGGTGAAGGAAGGGGCGTGGCCTGAGGTGACATGTCTGCAAACACGCCCTGTGGCGCGTTTTAAGTTGGAGAATTAATTCCTCCTCAATCCTGAGGGTCCCTGGGGCCAACTAGCCCACCAGGTACCTCCAGTATGCACCAGAGAGCTGCGTTGCACAGAGGTGTTCAGAGGCCACGCCCCTTTTACAACACTCTGCAATGCAGCTCCGTGGCGCTTACTGGAGGTACCTGGTGGGCTAGTTGGCCCCCAGGGACCCTCAGGATTAAAGAGGTATTAATTCCTCAACTTAAAACGTGCCACAGGGCGTGTTTGCACACATGTCACCTCAGGCCCCGCCGCCTCCCTTCACCACTGTGCAAACGCACCCCGTGGCGCGTTTTAAGTTGGGGGATTAACTCCCCTTGAATCCTGAGGGTCCCTGGGGTGCAACTAGCCCACCAGCTACCTCCATTAAGCGCCACAGAGCTGCGTTGCAGAGAGGTGTAAAAAGGGGCGTGGCCTCAGAACACCTCTGCAACGCAGCCCCCTGGCGCATACTGGAAGTTCCTGGTGGGCTAGTTGGCCCCCAGGGACCCCCAGTTTTCAAGGGGAATTCGTTCCCCATCTGCAAACGCACCAGGGGCGCGTTTGCAGAGTACTGCAAGGAAGGGGTGTGGCCTCCGGCGCGATGCCGGTCTTTTATTTATTTATTGTTTTAAGAAGGGGGGCTGTGTGGCCCCCCTTCTTTTTCTAATTTATTGGCCCTGGGGACCCCATCCCCCAGGGCCTGCCCTCTAATTTATTTATTTTTTTTAAATAAAATTTGGAAGGGGGCCGCGTGGCCCCCCTCCCGAGGCCTTACCGGCCCCGGGGACCCCATCCCCTGGGGCATGGCCTTTTAAAAAAAAATCTTTTGGAGGGGGGCTCCTCAGGCCACTTATGGCCCCGGGGACCCCATTCCCCGGGGCTGGCCCTATCCGTTGGGGACCGTGGGGGGACCCCAACTCCCCCACGGTCCCGCCAGCTCCCCGCCTCCTGCGGGAGCCGGCATTGCTTTTCCACACACGGAACTGCTTAGATGCAGCTCCCCGTGTGGAAAAGCAATTTGCTTTGAATTTTGGAAGAGAGAGCAGGTTTCCTGCTCTCTCTTCCAAAGTTCAAAGCAAGTTTGCTATGACAGGATGGGAGCCGTGAGGCTCCCGCCCTGTCATAGCAAACAGCAGTGTCCTGGGGGTGGGCACCCCGGGACACTGCAGGAGCCGGCCCTGGGGGGTGGTGGTCCCCAGGGCCATCACAGGCTCCAGGAGGGGGCTGCGCGGCCCCCCTCCCAACATGTGCAAAGCCCCGGGGAGGTGGTGGTCCCCAGGGCTCGGGGGTCCGAAACGGACCCCACATTAAAATTCTTAGTGCCCCGGGGAGGTGGCAGTCCCTGGGGCATGTGGGGGTCTCGAGCCCCCCCACACAGGGAATTTTATTTTAAAAAAAGAAGCCCCGGGGGGTGGCGGTCCCCGGGGCTGCTGGAGGGCCGAGTGCCCTCCTGCACCATTTTTAATTCAAAGCCCTGGGGGGTGGTGGTCCCTGGGGCTTGGGGGGGCCTTAGAGGCCCCCACACAATTTTTTGATTAACCCCCGCATGCCCCCGGGACTTGGCCCACCCGGAGGCCAAATAACAACGAAGCGCGGGAGCCCGCGCTTCATTTTTTTTTTCACAGCGGGATCCGCGCATCCTAAGCGCATCCCGCCGATTTTTTTTTTTTTTTTTTAATTCTTTTTTTAGCCCTGGGGGTCCTTGTGGGACCCCCTGAGCAGGCCTAGGGGGTCAGGGTGTTTCTACCCTGCCCCCTTTTTGCGTTTTGCGCACTTGTTTCTCGGATTTCTTGTGCCTCGGTTCTACCGAGGCACAAGATGGCTGCCAACACTTCCTGGTTTGGAGTGTTGACAGCCAATTAGCATACAGCTCGTGATCGGGAGGGTGCGCGGATCCTCCGCTGCCATAGATATATATGTGTTTTTTTACTTTTGATTTTCTCAGCAACTACTGAACGGATTTACACCATTTAACAAAAAGGGTTCTTTCTGAACCAAGAACTACCTCTTTGCCAAATTTGGTGTAATTCCGTTGAGCAGTTCGGGCTGTAGCCTTGCATAAAGTTTCCTATGGGAAATTGATTTTTTGACTCTTATTTTTTGAATTTCTCCGCAACTACTGAACGGATTTACACCATTTAAAAAAAAGGTCGCTTTCTGAACCAAGGGCTACCTTTTTGCCAAATTTGGTGTAATTCCGTTCAGCAATTCGGGCTGTAGCCGTGTCTAAAATTTCCTATGGGAATTAACATGGAGAAAACACGTTTTGGGACCCCCCTTTTTTCTCGCCCCCGCTTGCCGAATCACCCCGAAACTTTCATGATAGGAGTAGACCGGAGCGCCCCACGAGTTTTGAACATTTCACGAAGATTCATCAACCGGCGCCAAAGTTATTGGAAATAGAATGTTGTGAATTTCCTATGGAAAATAGGTCCTAACTTTAACTATCTACTGGCGACCGCCAGTAGATAATATGTATATATATATGTATATATATATATAAATATATATATATATATTCACTGAAAAAACCATAGGTTTCAGGCACGTTATAGTTAGAAATTAGCATTTAAAAAACCTTAGAAATTCACTGAAAAAACCATAGGTTTCAGGGTCGTTATAGTCAGTTGGACATTTCAGTCGTACAAAACCATAGAGATTCCGCCGTTATAGTTAGTTCAGCTAACTATAACTCGCGCCCCCGCAATGCACTGCTGATGACGTCACATATTACATTATTCATGACATGGCCAGTGACATCCCTGATGACATCACTGATGACATCTCAAATGACATCACTGATGACATCATCCAGTGACTGTGTGTTTC
>CAWUFW010028087.1:0-23496 GCA_963921515.1 Calotriton arnoldi
CTGGACACTGCTGCTCCACCCTGCGCCCCGGCAGGTGGTGGCGGAGGGGAGCTGCTGTCCCTGGCTGTGACCTCACCGCCACCACCAGCTGGCCCATGAGGTCCACGATTTGGCCCATACGGGCGTCCATGGACCTCAGCACCCCCAGCACCTCACGCGTGTCTGAAGCAGACTGGACCCATTGTCCTTGGGCCTCTTCATAGGCCCCAAGGACTCTGGCCATTTGAGGCAGGGCATGGCTCCCAGGGGAGGCTGGCGTTTCCCTGACCCTGCTCCTCCTACCAGTCCTGCTGCCACCGGCCTGCCCACTAGCCACATTGCTCACCACGGTCCTCGCTGTGGCTCCCAGGGTGGATCCAGTCGGCCGGGCCACCACCTGCGCTGGGGCTGGTGCCAGCGAAGACGTGGGCGGTGGTGGCGGCGGTGGTGGTCGGTGCGGCGATGGTGGCGGTTGCGGCAGTGGTAGTGGCCACAATGACCGTGGGTGTGGCCGCAACGACAGTGGCAGCAGGGGGCTGGGAATGTTCAGCAGCCCTGGATGATGGGTTGGTGGGTAGGAGGGGTCCTGGGGAGCGGCTGGGCCCTGCCACACCAGATGGGCCTGCTTGGTGGTCCGTGTCCGAAGAGGAGGACAGATCCTCCAGATCCGTGTGTCCTCGTTGGGGGCTTGTAGGCTGGCTGTGCTGGCTGCTGGCTCCATCCCCAGCATCCAGCAGTTCGTCACCTGTGGAGAGAATGAGATTTGTTATTGTGTTGCACCTGGCGAAGTATGTATTTGTCGTCTGACATTGACAGTTCGTGCAATCTCGTACATGGGTTTCCCGGAGGCGTGTGTGTGGCTGTAGCATCTGTAGTTGTGTGTGCTTGGCAATGGGACTGTGTGCTGTGCACATGTGGCATGGGACGGATTGGCCATGCCGATGGGTGTGTTGCTGTGCCCCTACTTATTGTGACTCTGGTGTATGCGGGCTCCTGGCCCATCCTGGGTCTGGTTTGTACTTTGCTTTTGGTGTTCAGATGGGACGCTTAGGAACGCATATGGCAACATGGGGGCCATGCCCCAGATTCGCATTTGGGAGGGAATATGCTTTGGGGTTCAAATGGAACGCTTAGGAACGCATATGGCAACATGGGGGCCATGCCCCAGATTCGCATTTGGGAGGGGATATGCTTTTGGGGTTCAAATGGAACGCTTAGGAACGCATATGGCAACATGGGGGCCATGCCCCAGATTCGCATTTGGGAGGGAATATGCTTTTGGGGTACATGCTGTGAGCCATGGGTGCCGAACGTGACATGTGTTGTGGCAGCATGACAGTGCATGGTTTGAGGTGTGTGCATGCTTGACATGGCCTGCATATTTGCTGTCTGTTGTGATTACTGGACATGGCATTGGACGCATCGTTATGAGTGAGTGATAGTTGTGTGCCAGCCAACGTATTGCAGTTGTCCCATCTCCTTGGTGTGTGTGCTGCCCTGTGCCATGTGCATCACTGCAGTGCTCGGGGGTGTGGCCCATGTTGTGTGTTGTTGCTCACAGTGTGTCGTGCGCTTAATTGACTTCTGGCACATGGTTGGTCATGGGCATGTATCTTAGCGTGACTGCTGTATGTGTGGCAGCTGTGCGGATGACATGCCTTTCATGAGACTGGGGCTGACGGATGGGATGGATGGTATGTTGTATGTGCATGGTGTGTCTGTGAGTTTGATGGGTTCAGTGGTGTTCGTGTGCATTTATGTTGTTCCGCTCTGTTGCGTCTAGTGTTGTTTGTCTTACATAGGCGTAGTTGTGGGGTGTGTGGTTGACAGGCAGTAGGGGCTACATGGACAGGACTTCAATGGTGTTTCGGTTGTGTGTGATGAGTTGCACAGTGGCTGCCGTGTGGGACTATATTCAGTGTGGCTTGTGCATGCAGACGTGGCTCCTTGGGTGTTGCTATGTCTGTGATGGGTCATGTGGGGTGTGAGTCTGTTGTTCATGTCCGTGTGCACATTGTTCACTTGTTCGTGACGGTGGGCGGTGCTGCGTGTTCGTCTGCTATGTGACATGTCCCATGTGTTGGTCGTGTTATGGTCCTCATGCCTCCAGTAATCCAGCCCTGTCCAGTTTCCCACCTGCAAGTTGTTCGTGCGTGCACTGTACTGGATGCCACATGGCTCTAAGCGGGGGTGCTCCATGTTGCAGGTCTGTGGGGGTGGGGGGGGTGTTGTGGGTCGTGGGGGTGGCTGGACACCCACTGACACCGATTGCTGTGGACGTGATGTCTGCCTTTCGGCTGTCGTTGTGCAATGCGGTGGCTGACACGTGGCTGTGGGGTGTGGGGGATGCGCCTCCTTGCTGTGCTGTGGGACTGGGGCCTGGTGTGTGTTGTACTTGGGCTGTCCACCGTCCCACCCACTGCACTTTGTGTTCCTGCCACTTACCTGTTACTTGTCGGTTAGTGCAGCTGTGGCGGACACATGGGTGTGGTGGGTGCTCGTTGTGGCGCTTCTGGCATATTTGGGGACCTGTTGGTGGTTACGTGGCTGGCTGAGTGTACACATGTCCCCACGCATCTTACAGTTGTTCGGTTTGGGCTGTGTGTGGTGGTGTCTGTTGCATGTGTGTGTGATGTGTTGTGTATTGTGTGCTGGACATGGGGGTGTTTGTCCCTGGGAGCTGTGGCATGGTAGGTGCGCATGTGAGTACATAGCGGTGTGCTGGTATACATTGGTTTGTACTTACCAGCCTCCACTCCCCTGCTAATCCGGCGAGGATCTCCGGATGTATTACGACTCGCACCTTCTCCTCCCACGCTTTGAAGGTCTTAAAGAGCGCGGGATTCCCTCCGCCAGTGACGGCAGCCAGCTCTCTGTTTTTGCCCTCCTTCTTCTTGACCAGGCTCTTTACGTCATTCCAACGTTTGTTAATTTCTCCTCTGTTCCTGGGCAGGGTCCCGACTGCATTGACCTGGTCTACGATCCGGTTCCACATTCTGTTTCTGGTGGCTAGTGGTGTGTGCTGGACCATGTTCCCATAGATTTGTGGGTACACCTTGATGATCTCGTCGACCATGACCGTCAGCTCCATGGGCGTGAACTTGGGCATTCTTTGTGGTGCCATGGTGTTTGTGGTGCTGGTGCGGTGTGTGTTGTGTAATGTGCAGGGGGTTTGTGGTGCCGGTGTTTGGTGGTGGTGGTAGTGGTGGTGGTGTTTGGTGGTGGTGGTGGTGGTTGTGATGTGTGCGTTTCTGTGGTGTGCTGCTGTCCTTGCTGTGTCACTGTGTCCTCTCCTCTCCTCTCTGGTTTGCAATGTAGCAAGGGGTTGTGGTCTGTGGGAGTGCTGCTTTTGTACTCACCTATGTGGGTGTGTCCTCATGGTCTGTTGTTTTCAGGTGTGTTGTGTCTGGGGTTCTGGCCTTTGTATTTTTTGTTTGTCCGGGGGGTGTTTTCGGGATGTGTACTGTGCTTGTGTATTTGTGCGTGCCTTGCTGTGTGGACTTGTTGGCCATGTTGTGTGCTATTGGTTTTGTGTGTGGATGGTTTCTGTGCAGGTACGTTGGCGCCATGGCTTCTGCCGTGTCGATTCTCATCGGCGTTGTTTGCGCTGGCGGGCGGTATATTTGTGGTTTTTCCGCGCTCATGTCGGTGCGATCGTAATTTCACGTGCGGTGTGTCGGCCGTGAGGGCGGGCGGTTTTGTGTTGTCGTGCGTGTTTCCGTCCGTGGCGGGCGGTTTGACTCCGACTCGGACGTTGGCGGGCGGTATTTTGTGTGCTTTTTCGCCGATGGCGGTTTTCGGTTTGTGTAATCGTAATGGCGTGGTCGGTGTTCAGGCGGTGTGTGCGGGCGGATTTTTGCCGCTTCCATGCCTGGCGGATTTATTTACGCCGGGTATCGTAATGGGCCCCTAATATTCTTAATGATAAAATATTTAAAACATTATTAAAAATATAATTAGATATACATATAAATAAACATATTATATAAATTTAAAAATAAATAATATACAATAATTTAAATAATAATATTAATATTTATTATGCAAATTAAGATTTTACACTACCTTAAATGGAACAATAATAAAAATGTTGCATAGCGTAGTGAATAAAAATAGTATTCACACTACAACAAGTTCAAAAGTATGGAATATGTTGGATAGCGGGTGGGTACAAATTACTATTCCCACTCCAATGAGTGGAACAGTAGGGAAAGTGTTGGATAGCGGGAGGATAAAAATTACTATTCCCACTCCAGTGAGTGAAACAGTAGGGAAAGTGTTGGATAGCGGGAGGGTAAAAATTACTATTCCCACTCCAGTGAGTGGAACAGTAGGGAAAGTGTTGGATAGCGGGAGGGTAAAATTACTATTCCCACTCCAGTGAGTGGAACAGTAGGGAAAGTGTTGGATAGCGGGAGGGTAAAATTACTATTCCCACTCCTACGAGTTTAACAGTAGTGAAAGTGTTGGATAGCGGGAGAATAAAAATTACTATTCCCACTCCAGTGAGTGGAACAGTAGGGAAAGTGTTGGATAGTGGGAGTGTAAAAATTACTATTCCCACTCCAATGAGTGGAACAGTAGGGAAAATGTTGGATAGCGGGAGGATAAAAATTACTATTCCCACTCCTACGAGTGTAACAGTAGTGAAAGTGTTGGATAGCGGGAGAATAAAAATTACTATTCCCACTCCAGTGAGTGGAACAGTAGGGAAAGTGTTGGATAGCGGGAGTGTAAAAATTACTATTCCCACTCCAATGAGTGGAACAGTAGGGAAAATGTTGGATAGCGGGAGGATAAAAATTACTATTCCCACTCCTACGAGTGTAACAGTAGTGAAAGTGTTGGATAGCAGGAGAATAAAAATTACTATTCCCACTCCAGTGAGTGGAACAGTAGGGAAAGTGTTGGATAGCGGGAGTGTAAAAATTACTATTCCCACTCCAATGAGTGGAACAGTAGGGAAAATGTTGGATAGCGGGAGGATAAAAATTACTATTCCCACTCCAGTGAGTGGAACAGTAGGGAAAGTGTTGGATAGCGGGAGGGTAAAAATTACTATTCCCACTCCAGTGAGTGGAACAGTAGGGAAAGTGTTGGATTGCGTAGAGGAATAATTTAGTAGACCCAGTCCTACAACTTAATTAAAATTAATTAACAAATAATTAATTATTTAAATTTAATTTATCTCCCACTATTTTCCCCTATAAACGTCACCTCCAATAGTCTAAAATATTAATAAATTAACATAATTAATTAACATTTAATTAATTAGCTAATCACAATTAACAATAAAATTAATAACAATTATATCGAAATTAATTAACACAATTAACAGTATGAAATAACTTTGATTAAATATTATATAAATATTAATAAAAAATGTATTTTCAATTAATTTAATACACACCATACTCCCCTATAAACACTCAACACACTCCTAAAAAAATGAACATAATTAACATATTAATACATTAATTATTAATATATAATATGTAATTAATTACTAATTAATAAAAACTTACACAATTTACATAATTATAAATTAATTAAAAACTTTTATTAATAACTCTTTAAATAATAAAAATAAATTAATTAACTTAATTAACAATATTAATTATTAACCATAAAATTATTAATTAATTAATTATTATGTTTTGTAATTTAAATTAAATTACTTCCCACCATATTCCCCTATAAACCCACAACCCGCTACGGAATTGATATATGCAAAAATTAATTACCAATATTAATTATTAACCATAAAATTATAAATTAATAAATTATTATTTTTTTAAATTTAAATTAAATTACTTCCCACCCTATTTCCCTATAAACCCACAACCCGCTACAGAACTAATATACGCAAAAATTAATTACCAATATTAATTATTAAACAATAAATTATTAATTAATAAATAATTATTTTTTTTAATTCAAATTAAATTACTTCCCACCCTATTCCCCTATAAACCCACAACCTGCTACGGAACTAATATACGCAAAAATTAATTAACATAAAATTCATTATCTTAAAAAAATTGTACCATACATTAAAAAATATTATATACTTTTAACACATATACTAACATATAATACAATTTAAAAAATCGATATAATGACATTCTATATAATGACATTCAACATAATGACATTCTATATAATAACATTCAATATAATGACATTCGATATTACTTACCTATATGTCGATATTATTTCCAACTATATTATGTCTATTCTATATTCTGTCCTCTCGATATTTTTGATTCGATATTGTGTCCATTCAATATTTTTAATTCTATATTTTGGGTGTTTACCGTACATAATAACCTAGGGGCCCATTACGATACCCGGCGTAAAAAAATCCGCCAGGCATGGAAGCGGCAAAAATCCGCCCGCACACACCGCCTGAACACCGACCACGCCATTATGAGTACACAAACCGAAAACCGCCATCGGCGGAAAAATCACACAAAATACCGCCCGCCATCGTCCGAGTCGGAGTCAAACCGCCCGCCACGGACGGAAACACGCACGACAACACAAAACCGCCCGCCCACACGGCCGACACACCGCACGTGAAATTACGATCGCACCGCCATGAGCGCGGAAAAACAACAAAAATACCGCCCGCCAGCGCAAACAACGCCGATGAGAATCGACACGGCAGAAGCCATGGCGCCAACGTACCTGCACAGAAACCATCCGCACACAAAACCAATAGCACACAACATAGCCAACAAGTCCACACAGCAAGGCACACACAAATACACAAGCACAGTACACATCCCGAAAACACCCCCCGGACAAACAAAAAATACAAAGGCCAGAACCCCAGACACAACACACCTGAAAACAACAGACCATGAGGACACACCCACATAGGTGAGTACAAAAGCAGCACTCCCACAGACCACAACCCCTTGCTACATTGCAAACCAGAGAGGAGAGGAGAGGACACAGTGACACAGCAAGGACAGCAGCACACCACAGAAACGCACACATCACAACCACCACCACCACCAAACACCGGCACCACAAACCCCTGCACATTACACAACACACACCGCACCAGCACCACAAACACCATGGCACCACAAAGGATGCCCAAGTTCACGCCCATGGAGCTGACGGTCATGGTCGACGAGATCATCAAGGTGTACCCACAAATCTATGGGAACATGGTCCAGCACACACCACTAGCCACCAGAAACAGAATGTGGAACCGGATCGTAGACCAGGTCAATGCAGTCGGGACCCTGCCCAGAAACAGAGTCGAGATAAACAAACGTTGGAATGACGTAAAGAGCCTGGTCAAGAAGAAGGAGGGCAAAAACAGAGAGCTGGCTGCCGTCACTGGCGGAGGGAATCCCGCGCTCTTTAAGACCTTCAAAGCGTGGGAGGAGAAGGTGCGAGTCGTAATCCATCCGGAGATCCTCGCCGGATTAGCAGGGGGAGTGGAGGCTGGTAAGTACAAACTAATGTATACCAGCACACCGCTATGTACTCACATGCGCAACTACCATGCCACAGCTCCCAGGGACAAACACCCCCATGTCCAGCACACAATACACAACACATCACACACACATGCAACAGACACTACCACACACAGCCCAAACCGAACAACTGTAAGATGCGTGGGGACATGTGTACACTAAGCCAGCCACGTAAACACCAACAGGTCCCCAAATATGCCAGAAGCGCCACAACGAGCACCCACCACACCCATGTGTCCGCCACAGCTGCACTAACCGACAAGTAACAGGTAAGTGGCAGGAACACAAAGTGCAGTGGGTGGGACGGTGGACAGCCCAAGTACAACACACACCAGGCCCCAGTCCCACAGCACAGCAAGGAGGAGCATCCCCCACACCCCACACCCACGTGTCAGCCACCGCAGTGCACAACGACAGCCGAAAGGCAGACATCACGGTCCACAGCAATCGGTGTCAGTGGGTGTACAGCCACCCCACGACCCACTACACCCCCCACCCCCACAGACCTGCAACATGGAGCACCCCCGCTTAGAGCCATGTGGCATCCAGTACAGTGCACGCACGATCAACTTGCAGGTGGGAAACTGGACAGGGCTGGATTACTGGAGGCATGAGGACCATAACACCACCAACACATGGGACATGTCACGTAGCAGACGAACACGCAGCACCGCCCACCGTCACGAACAAGTGAACAATGTGCACACGGACATGAACAACAGACTCACACCCCACATGACCCATCACAGACATAGCAACACCCAAGGAGCCACGTCTGCATGCACAAGCCACACTGAACATAGTCCCACACGGCAGCCACTGTGCAACTCATCACACACAACCGAAACACCATTGAAGTCCTGTCCATGTAGCCCCCACTGCCTGTCAACCCCACACCCCACAACTACGCCTATGTAAGACAAACAACACTAGACGCAACAGAGCGGAACAACATAAATGCACACGAACACCACTGAACCCATCAAACTCACAGACACACCATGCACATACAACATACCATCCATCCCATCCGTCAGCCCCAGTCTCATGAAAGGCATGTCATCCGCACAGCTGCCACACATACAGCAGTCACGCTAAGACACATGCCCATGACCAACCATGTGCCAGAAGTCAATTAAGCGCACGACACACTGTGAGCAACAACACACAACATGGGCCACACCCCCCCGAGCACTGCAGTGATGCACATGGCACAGGGCAGCACGCACACCAAGGAGATGGGACAACTGCAATACGTTGGCTGGCACACAACTATCACTCACTCATAATGATGCGTCCAATGCCATGTCCAGTAACCACAACAGACAGCAAATATGCAGGGCATGTCAGGCATGCACACACCTCAGACCATGCACTGTCATGCTGCCACAACACATGTCACGTTCGGCACCCATGGCTCACAGCATGTACCCCAAAAGCATATCCCCTCCCAAATGCGAATCTGGGGCATGGCCCCCATGTTGCCATATGCGTTCCTAAGCGTTCCATTTGAACCCCAAAAGCATATCCCCTCCCAAATGCGAATCTGGGGCATGGCCCCCATGTTGCCATATGCGTTCCTAAGCGTTCCATATGAACTCCAAAAGCAAAGTACAAACCAGACCCAGGATGGGCCAGGAGCCCGCATACACCAGAGTCACAATGAGTAGGGGCACAGCAACACACCCATCGGCATGGCCAATCCGTCCCATGCCACATGTGCACAGCACACAGTCCCATTGCCTAGCACACACAACTACAGATGCCACAGCCACACACTCGCCTCCGGGAAACCCATGTACGAGATTGCACGAACTGCCAATGTCAGACGACTAATACATACTTCGCCAGGTGCAACACAATAACAAATCTCATTCTCTCCACAGGTGACGAACTGCCGGATGCTGGGGATGGAGACAGCAGCCAGCACAGCCAGCCCACAAGCCCCCAACGAGGACACACGGATCTGGAGGATCTGTCCTCCTCTTCGGACACGGACCACCAAGCTGGCCCATCTGGCGTGGCAGGGCCCAGCCGCTCCCCAGGACCCCTCCTACCCACCAACCCATCATCCAGGGATGCTGAACAGTCCCAGTCCCCTGCTGCCACTGTCGTTGCGGCCACACCCACGGTCATTGCGGCCACTACCACTGCCGCAACCGCCACCATCGCCGCACCGACCACCACCGCCTCCACCACCACCACGTCTTCGCTGGCACCAGCCCCAGCGCAGGTGGTGGCCCGGCCGACTGGATCCACCCTGGGAGCCACAGCGAGGACCGTGGTGTGCAATGTGGCTAGTGGGCAGGCCGGTGGCAGCAGGACTGGTAGGAGGAGCAGGGTCAGGGAAACGCCAGCCTCCCCTGGGAGCCATACCCTGCCTCAAATGGCCAGAGTCCTTGGGGCCTATGAAGAGGCCCAAGGACAATGGGCCAGGTCTGCTACTGACACGCGGGAGGTGCTGGGGGTGCTGAGGTCCATGGACGCCCATATGGGCCAATTCGTGTCCCGTATGGACCAACTCGTGGACCTCATGGGCCAGCTGGTGGTGGCGGTGGGGTCACAGGCAAGGCCAGCAACACCACCTCCGCCACCACCTGCTAGGGCGCAGGGTCGGGCAGCAGTGTCCACTTCCCCTGCGTCCACAGCCAGTGAGCACACCTCACCCACCACCAGCAGGTCGCCACCACACACCCCCTCCCAAACGTGGAAGGGGCCGTCCGAAGAGGAAACAGATCTCCCGGGAGGACTTCGCACGCTCCAGTCGCAAGTGAGGCAGCCAGCCAGCCTTCCGCCAGCCTTCCTTGACCAGCCACTGCATTGACTTGCTCTACGATCCCACTCCACACAGCCAGCTGGATGGCATGTGTGTGTTGGACTATGGACATAGAACCAGTGGGTACACCCTGATCATCACGCAGCCATGACCGACAGCTCATTGTCACTGCACGCACCACTTTTGTCATCACCTTACACACAATCACATGTCACAGTTTGTAATAAATGCACCTTTTTCACTAACTGCTGTTTGTGCCCTGTGTTTTATTTGTACGGAATACAACGGCCACCTTGGGCGGAAAGGCACCTGATGCGTGGCATGGCAATGGAATCCGGAGGGCCTGTAGGGACCTAGGGGTGGGAGACAGAACAGGAGCACATTCAATGAGTGTGTCACACACCCATCACACAGTACATGTCAACAACTACAAGCAATGTACACACATCGCACAGAGCAATAGGGCACAATGCCACAGTCACCAACAGTGGCATACTACCCTGGCCATGGAGCGTTGACACACTGCACGCAGTGAACATACGGCCACCCTGACACAGCACACACACACCTGCACAGATACAGACACATCATCCGTCGTACATGGACACTCACCGTCAAGTGAAGTAGCGGGCGATGAGCTGCTGGCGCACATTCCCAGCTTCCTCCTCTCCGCTGTCCACCTCACTCGAGCTGTCCTGGTCTGCGGGCTGGGGCCCTGGTTGATCTCCGTCATCCACAATGAGGGGGATCTGCTTCCGAATGGCCAGATTGTGCAGCATGCAGCACGCCACCACTATCTGGCACACCTTCTGTGGGGAGTACGCCAGTGCACCCCGGTGCGGTCCAGGCACCTGAACCTGGACTTGAGGAGGCCAAAGGTACGCTCGACCACACGTCTGGTCCTCCCATGTGCCTCATTGTATCGATCGTCTGCTGGGGTGCGAGGATTCCTCAATGGACTGAGCAGCCATGCCCCATTCGGATACGCAGAGTCACCTGGGTGTGAGGGACACAGAGAACCGTTGCAATTCCAACTGGACAGGGGACAGCATCGCACAACCAGCACGCTACACCACTCCACATACTCACCGACAATACAGGCACGATCCTGTTGCAGATTGGCCATCAGTCGTGGCAAGATGCTGTTGCGCATTATGTGTGCGTCATGGGCCGAGCCTGGAAACTTGGCACACACGTGGGTGATCACCATGTCCGCAAGGCACACCACTTGCACATTCAGGGAGTGCGTGTGCTTCCTGTTGCGGTACAGGTGCTCAGTGGCCTGTGGTGGAACAAGGCCAACATGAGTGCAGTCAATGGCTCCCACGACGTGTGGGATTCTGCCAAGGGCATAGAATGCACCCTTCACTGCCGTCAATTCACGAGCCCTGGGGAATCTGATGTACCTGTTCCGGTACAGCATCATGGCTGCCAGTACATCCCTCAGCACCTTGCTGAACATGGGCTGGGACATCCCTCCTCCACTGCCCACTGTGTGCTGGAATGACCCAGTGGCGAAGAAATGCATGGCGGCCATCACCTTAGCCGTGGGGTGACAGCAGTCGGATACACCCTGCGGGGACGGAGATGGGGCTCTAACATGGCACACAGTCGATGCAGAGTTGGCCTGTCCAGCCGAAACTTCCTGATTACCTCTGTATCGTCCATGTCCGCCAGCAATTGGTATGGGCGGTCAATGTTCGGTCTCCGCCTGGGTTAAATGGCAGAGGACACATGTCAAAGCAACACGGCACATAGCAATTTCGCATACACATCACTGACATGACATGAGCCACAGCCCAGCTGTCAAGCTGGGACGGCACGGCCACAATACACTTACACAGGTCTCCCAACAATGGCAATGGCAAGTGAGACATACCACTACCATGTGCATCCACATGGGGATCTAGGCCCCAATGACTTGCGGGGCGTGCTGATGGGGACTGACTGCATATTCGTCAAGCGGCAACGCCACGGCAACATGAGTGTCTGCTGAGCATGGAACTGCTTCCGAGGCTGGATGAGTATGGCACACGACGACGACGATGTGGGCACGGGCTGAGCGGCCAATACAAGTGGGACCTGTGGCACAAGGGGATATGAGACAGTAGTAGGTGTCAGCACTGCACCCTATGTACAGCACTGTACGGATCACAGCTCCCGAAACATTGACTGGTGTCCACATTGACAGCCCCATTCCAAGACGGCTGTGTGCTTGCAGTCACACGTCACAGGTGAGAGGTTACATTGCACGTGCCAGGTGGCAGACGTACATAGTGGGAGCTGGCATGTGTGTGCATGTGTCTCCTGTTCAGGATCCACCAGATGGGCGCTGACTCTGTACTGAGCATTGGACACAGCATGTTCCGTGGAAGGCTTGTGTGTGTGGGATGGTGGCACTGGATGTGCCTCCGTTGGGTGGGGGGCCATGCACAGGGCGGGTACGTCGATGATTGCGCATTGTTGGTCACGGTGGGTGCACCAACTAAGATGTGTTGCCCTGTGTTCAATTCCTATGTCCGCATGATGATGGACTGTGGATGTGGGCAGACTACACATTGGTCGATGTGCTGTCTATATGCATGTGCCTTCACACCAGGCACAGCTGCCCCTGCACATTTGACCCCTGCTGGACTCGCTGCTGGGTCTGTGGAGCTGATGCACCTTCTGCGCGTGGGGCGGACAGCTCTCCTCACTTCCCTCATTGCGCATGTCATGTCTTTGCCGCAGGTGACATGGATCATGGAGGGCCCACATGTACGCGTGGGTAGGCTACACATGATTGTTCACTGGTCGCCACCCCCAGTCAGTGTTTCGAATGGGAAGGTTGTCGTGCTGGTGGTATGTTCGATGTGGCGGATGGGCGGGCCTAGGTGCGGGCTTACATTCCGGACATGGGGGGTAGTTGGATTGGCGACTAGTTGCAGTACACACGGGACACGTCTCTTCCTTTCCACATCTGGGTCATCCCTTGTACTAACTGACAGTGATACAGTCATCTTCGCCCCAGCCCTCATGTCCTCCCCTCGCCCCCAATATGCATGCTCACCTGCGAGGCTAGCGCTTGCACAGGCAGCCCCAAGCTCGCACCAGAGAGGGCAAGGAGTGTATGTGTGGGTCCAGGGTATGATGTGTGGCGGGACGCCGTCCACCTGCGTGGTGCCCCAAATGGAGACCCGGCCTGCATGGACTATGCATCACAGTCTTCGCCTTCCGGATCCGCCACCTGCGACACCCAGTGGCTGTGGCTGCCCTTGCGGCCAGGCCGCGTCCGTCTGTGGCTGATGGCCCACACATTCACTCTTTGGCCTCTCTGGGGAGGGCTCGGGGTGGTGGCGCACGCGCTTGCACTTAGTCGCAATGGCATGTGGCGTGGTTGGTATGATGGGCAATGGATGGGATGGTGCGAGCCACCTCCCGTGACGTCAGTGCTGCTCGTGCTGTGGTGCGTCCCCCTACACTTCCATTTGACTTGTGCCATGCTAGACGTTGAGGTTCTATTGCCTGCGTGATATGACCAGGAGGAGCGCGAGGAGACCTCTCACACACCATGCTCCACTGCCATCCCGTGCCCTGTATCGCCTGTGCGGATTGACTATGTTGGGGTTACACCTGGTCGACTGGGGCTGTGTGTGCCTTGTCAAGGGGCATGGCGGGCGCACAACAGGATCCAGCTTGTCCACAGAGGGTGGGCTGAGGTGCGCCTGGTACCGCTTTGTACGTGTGCCCGGCTGCTGTGCACACACGTGTTCACTCCCCGACAGGTGTCCTCTCACAATGCCCAGGGAAGCGGTGGTGTACTGTTCATGACCCCTCCCAACACGGCGTGCTCCAACTTGGCATGTGCGCATCTACCCGTCGCACCCACCCACCTGAGCACTGCGTCCATACGACTTCACACGACACATGTGTGTCTTCCACAGTAGTGCTACTCATTTGCGTTGACATCCAATACCAGTGGACTACATGGTCATGTCACGACTGCCGTGTACTTCACATACTCTCATCCTCTCTCATTCGTACTTGTGAAATGAGTCAGCGGAGACAGTTTTGGTTTCAAACATTATATTGAGTCTTCTGTCCTCTGTGATGCAGTATAGTGGACACTACTGGCAGCGGAATACATGTTGAGGATATACTGAGCATGATTACAAATGGGATAGGGTGTGGGGTTACATCTGCTTGGCCAAGGCTGTGCTAATGTACATTTACGTATAGCTGCGGAGCTGCGGACTTTGACACAGACGGTATACATGTAGCCTACCAGACCGCTCGGCATCATGGGCACAGTCCATCTCAGTTCCATGTGACAGGTTTGCTGCGGTTCTTCCTCATGCACGCGTGCATGTGAGATGACATCAGGGCATGTGCTTGCGTGCATGCAGCGGCGTGCCACTTGTTGTTGCACTGTGGTGGTTACTGGACATGTCACAGTCACTGGGGTCGTGTTGTTGTTGTATGCACTTGTCGTCCATGCAAAGGTCCTGGTATGGGATTCCCGGGCGGGGGTGGGAGGGGTGCAGCACCCACAGACTCCAGGCGACCTATTCATGTCCACTGAGCGGTGTGTGTGTCCATGTGCGCTGGATCCATGTCGTGTCCTGGTTGTTCGTGCAGTTCCGTCCATGTGGGTGCGATGCACAGAGCCCATGCCACTGCCTCCCACGATGCATGCGGTGTTCCTGGATGTGATGGGGAACAGTGTGCATGTCCCGGTCATATCCGATGTCATGGCGATGTCGTTGATGGTGTGGTTACAGTTGCCGGTCGTTTGGTATGGCTGTTGTGGTGGTGACTGGCCAGTCCGTGCGGAAGCTGAGCATGGGTGCGGGGTTGGACTTCATAGGTCACTCGGGGAACCTGCGTTGTGGTCCGACGTATTTACAGGTTGTCAGGTATGCGATGCCGTCCAGCAGGGCTTCCATGTCATTGGTGGTGTACATGTTTGCCAGCCAATGAAGCGGATGGTGGCTGTCAAGGTGTTGTTCATAGGTTGTCCCTTGGAGGACCATGATGGGGCATGCTGGGTGACATTCGATGTAGCTGTTCTCGATGATCCGTCGTGTGGAGGCACAGTGGTTCCATTTCAGTGCGCGTGCGATGTTGGCCACATACGCCATGCCCCCATAGGCAGAGCAGGCCCTGTCGTGTGCGTCCAGAGGGAGGAGTAGTGGTAGCAGGTCCGCCTTCAGACATGCCGGGTTGGAGAGGCATATCTCGACGGGATGCTGGTAGGGACACCTCCGACAGTAGAAGACGGGCATGACGCAGCTGAACAATGTGATGCGGTAAGTCAGTCGGTAACTTACGTTCAGCAGTGACAGGAGATCGCATCCCAATGTATGTATCGTGTTGGTTTGGTACAGCTTGAGCTGTTCGGCGTAGTTGGGTAGGTGTGTTGCGGTTGCCATTTCGCAGCGGTTCGTAGAGGTGGCGTGCTCCGGCTGTGTGTGCAGTCTGCAATGTGCACGCTCCGGGGTTGCTGTGAGCTCTGTGTAGTCGTGGGGAGACAGGACTTGTGTTCTGTTGGCTTGTTTGGAGGACACGGGCCCTCTTCCCACATGCTTCTCAGACAGTTCAAGGTCAGTGCTGTGTGACTCCTTCCAATTAACTTGCATGTGGCCGACATGGGGGAGTGTTTTCTTCTTTCTTCCCCGTCCGTTGTGTGCTTCTGTGATATGCGCTATCTGCCCTGTGGTCGGTCTCCTCGGCATGCCTGTGTTGGTCTATTCTTGGACAATGGCTGTATTCACCGGCTTCTGTCGTAGGGCTGTGGTTTCGGTGTTGGAATGGAAGGTCATTCAGTGCTGTCTGCTCTCCCTTGTGTGGGCGGCAGGCTGCCTTTCCGCTCTGCGTTGGGCCTTGTGTGTGGATGTTATTCTTGGGCCACCTGTTGTCGGTCCCCGGGCTCTTTGGTGTTCCGTTTCATGTGTCTTGTTCATATGTGCAGGGTGGTATGGGTTTTTCAGTGTGGTACTGGCGTTCCTCTTCCCGAAGGGAGCCCTGCTTCTCCTAGTTGGTGTTGCCGCCGCTGTGTGCTTCGCCATGTTTGTTACACTGGGGTGTGTCCTGCTGTTGCGTGACTTCACTGACATGTGTGCGTCGGTTGTGTGGCGTTGGGTGTTGTCCGTGAATTGGGCGTTGGGGACATGTCTGTGGCCGGCCTGTCACGTGTCATGTGCGTTCGGGGAGGGGCTGATGTGTGTGCTGCTTGGTTGTGTCCCTGTGTCTGTGTGCGACGCATGCATGGCGCTGCGGTTGGCCTCTGCGTTGTGCGCATGTGTGGCGGCGTCATCGGCGCTTTGGGGCCATGACGGGGTGGTTGGTTCCTAGTCCCAGGTGGTGTGTACACATGTGTTCCGCGATGTTAGGATTTGGCCTGTGTGTCATATGTGGATGCAATGGTGGATGTGTAGTGTGCACGCGCTGGTGGGGGTTGTCCGCTTTTTCCGCCCTTGCACTGTGTGCGCTGTTTGCGTGCACTTGTTGTGTGTGTGCCTACCTGCGTCTCCGCGGTACGTTGCGTCCTTGGTGGTGCATCAGCAGAAGCATGGGAAGGGCCTGCAGTGCTGGATTCATGCCCGGGGTGCCGCTTCTTCGTTGTCCGTGCTCTGCGTCCGTGCTTCCGCCTCTCTTTCACGTGCGGTGTCTCTTTGCCGTGGGAGCCGTTTGTTTGCGGCATCGTAATTTATGCGCCGGGCGGGACGTGTTTCGTCGGACGGTGTGTGTCAGTTGTGCTGCGCCGCTACGTGTGCGGGCGCACTTTGATGGCGGACGGTGTTGCTGGCTTGCCGGGCGGTGTTTGGCCTGCTTTTCGCATCGTAATTGGGCGGGCTTGTGGACTGCTGCGTGCCGGCGGTAACTGGTGGTTTTTGCATCCGCCAGCACGGCGGTTGTGCTTCCGCCCGCCATCGTAATGAGCCCCTAGAGTTGGTAGCTATTCCTCCAGAACTGGTAGATTTAAACACGTATGAGTCCATTCTGATTCAATCTGTGCACCCGTTTCAAGCTATTGTTCGTATGGAGCCTAAAACAGGTAAGCTGCCTCCATCAGATTTACAAAGAGGCTTAAAAGGAAGAGTTGTGTATTGACCTTTAGATTTAAAAAAATCTTGAAACTATTGATGTAGAGAAAGAGGAAACTGAACCTGTAGTTATTCTAGTTAATGGTGTTCCTACGAAGAGTCGGAAAATATGGCAAGAATTAGTAGATGTGAGCAAAGTGCAAAAGGCTACATTATATCTCACAAAAAACAATGATTACTACAAAAATGTGTATGTGGAAGAAGAAGAAATCGATTTAGTTGATGATAGCGAAATTTCAAGTGGCCAAATTGAAAAAGTGGATATCTCCAAAAGTGAAGAAATTTATGAACATTATAGTGTACATCCTTTACATTCAAAGGAAGTTATTGGAAATACTATTGAATTATTCCAAATGAAGAAAGCGAAGGAAACTCCCATGAGTGTTTGGGAAAGAAGTTTGGAAGCTCGTTGTTTTCCACAGCTCTTCCCCACTGGAAAAGGTGGACGATATGACGAATGACCAGTACAGATTCCAGCATCAGAATATCGTACAACAAGATTGTACTCAGAAGATCCAAGATTTCGACAATGTATTCCATATATATTTCATCTTTTGTTTGAAAGTGACTTGTCTGGACTTTCATATGCAGTGAACCACATATTAAAAACAGGAGTTCATCTTCAACATGTTTCTGCAAAGGAATTCATGGACAAAGTAGAACAGAGATACGATCATTTAGAATCTCAATTGATTAATTTGATGGTGTGTCAACGTGGTACTAATGAGTATTGGTATCGTCGTCATGGAGAACTTAAATGTATGTTAAGGAACTTAGGAACCCCTCCATGGTATGTCACGCTAAGGGCCCGATTCCGATGCGGTTAGGAAGGCCTCCTAATGGCATTTGCTCCTTCCCAATCGGATCGGGAATGTGTCTTCCCAACCGAGGGCCAGAGTACGATGCGGTTAGGAACATAGGCTTCCCATAGAAGTCAATGGGAGTCCAACCAAATCGTATCTGGAAACATCCGGATGCATCATACTCGGTCGGTAGGACTCTCCCGATCCGAGTCGGTCGGAAACCATTTCCAAACCGATTTGATCGGGAAGATTTCCTAACCGCATCAGAATCGGGCCCTAAGCTGTGCTGAATACGCATGGGATGATTTACTTAAATTTCTTCGAGAAGCAAATTCAAATATTAAAAACATTGAATTCAAAACACCTGGAGAGCTGTGTTCCTTGGATCCAGTAAATGTGTGCAGATATTTTAATCATACGTTTCAAGCTATGATGTCTTTTATCTGCAATAAAAACAACCCACTACTTGGAGAAGTTATTGATTTCTTTTGGAGAAAGGAGTACCAAGCTAGAGGTGCTCCTCATATACATATGCTTTTATGGATCAAAGATGCACCTAAGTTTGGAACTGATTCGGATGACACTGTTTTATCTTTTATTGAAGACTATGTCACATGTGCTATACCAAAAACAAGAGAAGAAAATATGTTAAAACAACAAGTTTTACGATTTCAAACTCATCGATGTGGCAAATACTGTCGACGGAAATACAAGTCAAAGGAAAAGTTTTATACCAAATGTCGTTTTGAATTTCCACGTCCAGTGAGGCATACTATCACTAGAAAATCTCCCAAAAATACTTGCAATTTAAAAGAAGTGAACAATCAAAGTATATTAATGATTATAATCCAGTAATTTTGTCAATGTGGAATGCAAATATGGATATCCAGTATGTTGCAGATAATTCCGTTGCTGTTGCTCGGTATGTTACATCATACATTACAAAATCTGAAAAGACGGAGTTGAAAGAAATGTGGGACAAAATTTCCCAAGAGAAGACTCTTAGGGGCCGATTCCGATCTCGGCCGGTAGTGCTCCGAATCGGATTCGGATTCACCGGATCTGATTCGGAGCCCTGTTTCCCGACCGAATCGTACGCGGGTCCGGCCGAGCGAGTACGATGCAAGCACCCGCGAAATCGCCGACCGACTCGAACGCGGCTTCAACACGCTCCGACCGACTCGCATGGACACGACTCGCACCGCGCAATGGAGACGTTTCCCGGCCGGGTAAGTACGATGCGCGCCGCGAGCAGTCCGACCGACTCGCGCCGTCCGGCTCGAAAAAGCTGTCGGAGCCGGACTTTGGGGGTCCGCGTCGGACCCCCCTGTACGCGTAGGCGCGCGAGTCGCACACAGGGGGGACCCATGGGTCCCCCCTACCTGTGCATGTACGCCGCGATGCGCATGGACGCGTACACGCTGTAGGGGGCGCCCTTGTCCGCCTCGCACCTATTGAGTCAATGGGAGCCCGCGTACGCGTTGTACGACAGGCTCCCATTGACGTCAATGGGAGTCCGACCGACTCGAGTCCGATAGCATGCCTGCGCATCGTACTCGTTCGGTCGGACTGTTAGGGTCCGATTCGGTCGGAATTCTCTCCGGGTCCGGCTCGGTCGGAGAGATTTCCGGCCGGAATCGGAATCGGCCCCTTAGTAAGAAATTGTACAGCTTTAGTTTGAAGATGCTGTGCCATCGAGGAATTGGATCCTACGAATGTTCGGATCGGTTGACGTCTGCAAGTTTATATTCAAAGTCAAGAGGAATTATTTGGGTTAGTCTAGTTCTTGCTGCAACACGAAATCGAGTACTTAAATCTATACAAGAAATCGAATATTTAGCATTAAATGAACCGGAAAGCACAGATATTGTTAAGTTTCTTAATTAAAGTTTTGACCAGTTATTTACAGAAAACCACTGAATCACATTTATCTTGTGTTGTAACCGCTCCAACTGGGTTAGCAGCACACAACATTAAAGGGATTACATTACATCGTTTACTAATGCTACCTGTTGAACATGAAAACAAGTTGGAATATCACAAGCTTTCTGGAGAAGATTTTTATGAAGTTTCAAGAGTACTAAAGAAAATGAAACTTCTGATAATTGATGAGGTGAGCATGGTCTCAAACTTAATGCTTGCCTTTGTACATTTACGAATGCAACAAATTTTAAAAACAGATTATGATGTGTTATTTGGAGGAAAACATGTGATTGTTTTCGGTGATCTACTGCAACTTACTCCTGTAATAGGGGAACCAGTTTTTAAAACACTTCTGCATGAAGACACCAGGAAATCTTTGGGAAGTATTGGAAATGTCAACATTTGGTCATATTTTGAATACAAAGAACTTATTAAAAATATGCGACAGGCAAGTGATGAAGATTATGGAAGCATCCTTCAAGATATAAGAATTGGTGTTTTGACAGAACATGGAAAAGAAGCTTTGCAAAGTCGGCTACTTACAAACTTGTTTCCAAATGAAAATGTTGCTCCGGAAATAATATACAAAAAAATTGGAGAAAAGAAATCTATAATCTGCTTAATGCCAACACTGCGAGAGTGTTCTACATTCAATGAAGAACTACTAAAGCTGGAAAAACACCAAGTAATAAAAATGGAAGCCATTGATAAAATAGAACACGAAGGAATTACTATTATTTTGAAAGAAAAATTAAAAACAAAATTGGATTCTTTGGAAGAATCTATATCCTAAAATGCTAGTTTAGAAAAGAATTTATATGTATGTGAAAACTGTCGGGTAATTTTACGGCGTAATTTGGATGTGGAAAAAGGTTTAGTAAATGGAGCAATGGGAAAAGTTGTTGAATTTGTTAATTATCAAAATAGAGATGGAATTGAATTTTTGAAGATTAAATTTGATCAGATTGAAGAAGTAAAACAGATTGGACGCTGTGCTGTTCGTTTTTTACCTGTAAAAGACTTGTATGTTCATAGAAAACAGTTTCCTCTTTCTTTGGCATATCCGGTGACTATTCATAAATCTCAAGGTTTAAGTGTAGACAGTGCTTTGGTAAACATTGGAAGTACCGTGTTTAAAGAGGGTATGGCATATGTTGCATTGTCCCGAGTCAGAACTTTAGCTGGATTGTATTTGATTGATTTTGATGAGAGAAAGATTAGTGCCGATGCAAATTGTGTAAGAGAGTATAATCGTTTAAGAAGACTGTATGCTCCCAACTTAGGTGAATATCCTGTATATGAAAAGCGTGTAGTTTGTCGAAAACGAACATATGAGACACTCTGGGGTCGATTCCGATGTCGGCCGGAAGCGCACCTAACAGTATTCGTCCGGAAAAAATACCAGCCGAACGCGTGTTTTCCGACCGACTCGAACACTCTACCGAACGAACAAGTACGATGCGCATAACAGCCCAGATTCTGAGCGAGCCGTACTTACCCATTCCAGCTCCTGTTCCCCGCCCGAGCCGGATCCGTAAACGCCGAATCAAGTCGCACGGAACCAAATACACAGCACCTTCCGGCCGGACTAGTACGATGCGTCTTCCGTACGCGCCGAACTCGTCGCTACGTCTGGCACGTTTGAGCATCCGGGAGAGCTGTACATAAGCTCCGATTCGCGCCACAAGACGATCCACGGCTACGAGACAAACAAGCCAGCGACGAGTACGAGTCGAAGCCACGAGAAACCCGAACGAGACGACCCAACCATGAATCCCATTGCGCAGGTCCTACCAATACTCTACATCTATTACCGGGACCGGTACGGATGCGTACGGGGCAGACGGTAAGTCAAACACCCACAACACAAACAAACGACACGTACCCAAAATATGTCACACACACATAGGGATGCACAAATGACGTACACTAGCAACAGTAGAACCATAGGGGCGGGATGGCCATCACCAATGCCATACACACCCATAGGGGGATGGATGCCTGCCACTACTACCATCCCCACTCATGGGGGCTGGATGCCTGTCACTACTGCCATCCCCACTCATGGGGGCTGGATGCCTGTCACTACTGCCATCCCCACCCATAGGGGGCTGGATGCCTGCCACTACTACCATCCCCACTCATGGGGGTCTGGATGCCTGTCACTACTGCCATCCCCACCCATAGGGGGCTGGATGCCTGCCACTACTACCATCCCCACTCATGGGGGTCTGGATGCCTGTCACTACTGCCATCCCCACCTATAGGGGGCTGGATGCCTGTCACTACTACCATCCCCACTCATGGGGGGCTGGATGCCTACCACTACTACCATCCCCACTCATGGGGGTCTGGATGGCTACCACTACTACCATCCCCACTCATGGGGGGCTGGATGCCTGTCACTACTGCCATCCCCACCCATAATGGGCTGGATGCCTGCCACTACTACCATCTCCACTCATGGGGGTCTGGATGCCTGCCACTACTGCCATCCCCACCCATAGGGGGCTGGATGCCTGTCACTACTACCATCCCCACTCATGGGGGTCTGGATGCCTACCACTACTACCATCCCCACTCATGGGGGCTGGATGCCTGTCACTACTGCCATCCCCACTCATGGGGGCTGGATGCCTACCACTACTACCATCCCCACCCATAGGGGCTGGATGCCTGCCACTATTACCATCCCCACTCATGGGGGTCTGGATGCCTGTCACTACTGCCATCCCCACCCATAGGGGGCTGGATGCCTGTCACTACTACCATCCCCACTCATGGGGGTCTGGATGCCTGCCACTACTACCATCCCCACTCATGGGGGTCTGGATGCCTGTCACTACTGCCATCCCCACCCATAGGGGGCTGGATGGCTGTCACTACTACCATCCCCACTCAGGGTGGGCTGGATGCCTACCACTACTACCATCCCCACTCATGGGGGGATGGATGCCTGCCACTACTACCATCCCCACTCATGGGGGGCTGGATGCCTACCACTACTACCATCCCCACTCATGGGGGTCCGGATGCCTACCACTACTACCATCCCCACTCATGGGGGGCTGGATGCCTACCACTACTACCATCCCCACTCATGGGGGGATGGATGCCTGTCACTACTGCCATCCCCACCCATAGGGGGCTGGATGTCTGCCACTACTACCATCCCCACCCATAGGGGGCTGGATGCCTGCCACTACTATCATCCCCACTCATGGGGGTCTGGATGCCTGTCACTACTGCCATCCCCACCCATAGGGGGCTGGATGCCTGTCACTACTACCATCCCCACTCATGGGGGTCTGGATGCCTACCACTACTACCATCCCCACTCAGGGGGGCTGGATGCCTGCCACTACTGCCATCCCCACCCATAGGGGGATGGATTCCTACCACTAACACCACCCCTACTCAGGGTGGGCTGG
>CAWUFW010028088.1:0-23494 GCA_963921515.1 Calotriton arnoldi
GCAATGAGACAAGCACAAGTACCTGTCGCACAAGTTACTAACTTGTGTAACGATATATCTGTAAGAGACAGTAGTTAGTGATAGATTCCTTACCTTAGAATATCCCCAGGCGTCAGGCTGGATCCGGAAAGTTTTGCGTAGCAGTACCCTTGCGCGTCGGTAGGCGGCGTCGTGCGGCTCCGCGTCCGTCGTCGGGCGTCGTGATCGCCGGGATGACGTCGCGGGCAGTACTTAGGCGCCGCCCCTGCGCGCTGACGTCAGTTCTGTACACGACTTTCCGCGCCAGGAACGCAGAGCCATGCAAGAAGCTGACACAGGTGTCTGAAAAATACTAGGGCCCTGAAAGGGATGTCCTTAACCCTAGAAATCAGTTCGCAGAACGGGGAGGATAGGTGGGCGGTAAGGAATCTATCACTAACTACTGTCTCTTACAGATATATCGTTACACAAGTTAGTAACTTGTGCATCTGAAAGAGACACGTTAGTGATAGATTCCTTACCTTAGAATAGATACCCCAGCAATACCAACCCCGGTGGTGGGTCTGCGAACAAAGATCAGACAAGGAAGTCCTGGAGGACAGAACGGCCAAAGAAGCCGTCCCTCCGGACCTGACTGTCAAGGCAGTAATGCTTAGTAAACGTGTGCAGCGAGGCCCACGTAGCTGCCTGACAGATAACCGGCAGCGGAACACCGCGGCCCAAGGCCGTGGTAGCAGCCGTTGCCCTGGTGGAATGGGCACGCAGCCCAACAGGAGGCTCCTTCTTAGCCAAAGAATAGCAGGTCTTGATGCACAAGGTAACCCAGCGGGAGATGGTCCTCTTGTGCACCGCCCGACCTTTTTTGGCGCCCACGTAGCCAACAAAGAGCTGGTCATCCACCCGGAAGTGTTTCGTGCGGTCGATATAGAAGGAGAGCGCACGTTTTGGGTCCAGACGGTGGAGCCTCTCTTCCTCTCTGGAAGGATGCGGAGGCGGAAAGAAGGTGGGCAAAGTGATGGTCTGCCCAATGTGGAAAGCAGTAACCACCTTTGGCAAGAAGGACGGACGCGTCCGAAGAACAACCTTGTCTGGATGAACAGACAGAAAGGGAGGTTTGCAAGAAAGAGCCTGGAGCTCACTCACCCGCCGAGCGGAGGTGATGGCCACCAGAAAGGCTGCCTTTAGAGTCAGAAGACGAAGAGGACAGTTATGCAGAGGCTCAAAGGGAGCGCACATTAAAAAGGTAAGAACCAAGTTCAAGTCCCACTGAGGCATTACAAACGGAACAGGAGGGAAGAGGTGAGTAATGCTTTTAAGAACCTGTTAACAACAGGGGACTTGAAAAGGGAGGGCTGATCAGGGAGCCTGAGGAAGGCCGAGATAGCACAAAGATAACCCTTGATGGTACCCAGGGCAGAACCCTGTTGGGCCAGAGAAAGAAGGAACAGAAGGACCTCAGAAAGAGGGGCAGAAAGGGGATTCACAGCCTTTGCTGTGCACCATGCCACAAATTTGTTCCACCTGCAGGCGTATACCACCTTAGTGGAGGGACGCCTGGCTGCCAGAATCACATCACAAACTTCGGGAGGCAAGTCGAAAGGAATCAACTGCCGCCGCTCAATCTCCACGCAAGCAGGTGTAGACTGGACAGGTTCGGGTGGAGGACCGTCCCCTGCTGCTGCGACAGAAGATCCTCCCGAAGAGGCAGACGGATCGGGGGATCTATGCTCATATTGAGTAGCTCGGGATACCAAACTCTTCGAGCCCAGTCCGGAGCCACAAGAATGACTTGGGCCCGGTCGTGCCGAATCTTCTTCAACACTCTGGGTAGAAGTGGTATAGGCGGAAAGGCGTATAACAGACCGCAACTCCACTCGCGACGAAAAGCGTCGCCGAGCGAGTGCCGCCTTGGAAATTCCAACGCGCAGAACTGATGACATTGCGCGTTCTCTTCGGTGGCGAATAGATCTAACCAAGGCTCTCCCCACTGTAGAAAGAGTCCTTGCGCCACTTCCGAGTGAAGACGCCATTCGTGATCCATCATGCACCTGCGGCTGAGTTCGTCCGCCCTGGCGTTCAGAGAACCTGCCAGGTGTTGAACCATCAGGAACATGCCCTGATGTTCCAGCCATGTCCAGAGGCGCAGAGCCTCCTGACAAAGGGTCCAAGACCCCACCCCCGCCCTGTTTGTTGCAGTACCACATGGCGGTGGTGTTGTCTGTGAACACCTGCACTACCTTCCCTTTGACAGAGGGAAGGAATGCCTTGAGTGCAAGCCGGATCGCCCGGAGCTCCAGAAGGTTGATATGGAGCCGGGACTCCGCCGGAGACCAGAGGCCTCTGATCTCCGCCTCTCCCATGTGACCGCCCCATCCCAGAAGGGACGGCGTCCGTCACAACTGTATGCTCTGGCTGGGGAAGGGAGAGGGATCTGCCCATGACCCATTGCCGGTTCGAGAGCCACCACTGCAACTGTTTTGCAGTCCCCTCCGAGATCTGGACGTGATCGGACAGGTTGCCCTGGTGCTGCGCCCACTGGAACTTCAGGTCCCACTGCAGAGCCCGCATATGCCATCTGGCATGATTGACCAGCAGGATGCAGGAGGCCATGAGGCCCAGCAGCCTCAGGGTCATCCTTACCGAAACCCAGGATAAAGGCCGAAAGATCGGAATCATAGCCTGAATATCCCGGACTCGCCGTTCGGGAGGATAGGCCCGAAACCGCGTCGTGTCCAGAACTGCTCCGATGAAAAGGAGCTGTGGAGAAGGAATCAGATGCGACTTCGGCACATTGATGGAGAACCCCAGCGAGTGCAGGAGTTCGGCCGTAGTCTGGAGGTGGGAGACGACTGCCTGGGACGAGCCCGCCTTCAGCAGCCAGTCGTCGAGGTAGGGGAAGACTGAAACCCCTGCCCGGCGCAGATGAGCTGCGACCACCGCCATCACTTTCGTGAACACCCGAGGGGCACTGGTAAGGCCAAAGGGGAGCACGGTGAACTGAAAATGCTCGGGGCCTACCGTGAACCGAAGGTAACGCCGGTGGGCCGGCAGGACGGGGATGTGGAAATACGCGTCCTGCAAGTCCAACGCTACCAACCAGTCTCCAGGGTCGAGGGCAGTCAAGACCTGAGCTAGGGTGAGCATCTTGAACTTCTCCTTCCGGAGGAAGCGATTGACGTTCCGGAGGTCCAAGATAGGACGCATGTCCTCCTTGTCCTTTTTGGGCACCAGAAAGTAGTGGGAGTAGCAACCACGCCCTACTTCTGGGGTCGGAACATGCTCGATGGCCCTCTTGGTCAAGAGGGCCGTGACTTCCTTCTGTAGAAGCACCAAGTGATCCCCTGACATGCGGTGGAATTGAGGTGGCATGGCTGGGGGGTGGTCTCGAAGGGGAGGGAGTAGCCCCTTCGGACAATGTCCAAGACCCACCTGTCCGAGGTGATGGTGCGCCAGTGGGGAAGGTGATGGCGGACCCTGCCCTCTACTGGCGTGCCGTGCACCTGAAAGGAGGGACTAGGAGGGCTTGGAGGCCGCGGACGGGTTGGAGGTGGTGGCCTGACCCGCACGCTGGTTGCCCGATCCGCCACGGCGGAATCCACGTCCTCGGCCACGCGAAGACGCCTGCTGCGTGGGCCGGTGGCTGGGCTGCTGACGTGAAGGGCGCCCCTACCGTGGCCACGATAGGGGCGAAAAGCAGAAGGCAGCGGAGGGCGTGTAGCAGAAAGGCCCAGGGACTTGGCAGTAGCCCGTGAGTCCTTAAAGCGCTCCAACGCATGGTCTGCTTTGGACCCAAAAAGACCGACTCCATCAAAGGGCATGTCCATGAGAGTATTCTGGACATCCCCTGAAAACCAGTGGTTCTCAGCCAGGCGTGGCGTCGGAGCGCCACCGTCGTTGCAATCGACCTGCCCAGCGAGTCGGCGGTGTCAAGGCCACAACGGATAGTGTATTTGGCCGCATCCCTTCCTTCCGCAATGGCGCGGGAAAGCAGTGCCTGGACCTCCTCAGGGCACTGGGGCAAAACATCCGCCACCGAATCCCACAGAGAGTGGGTATATCGGCCCAAAAGACAAGCGGTGTTAACGGACCGCAAGCCAGCACTGGAGGAAGAAAACCTTTCTTCCCAAACTGATCCAGGCGTTTGGATTCCCTATCCGGAGGAGCGGTAGGGAAGGCGGTTTGGGAAGCGGAGGCTTGGACAACCAAGCTCTCAGGAGTGGGGTGGACAGAAAGAAACAGGGGGTCGCCCGGAGCGGGGCGATGGCGTCGTGACACGTTCCGATCCACAGGAGCCCCTGTGTTGGGCTTGGACCAGGCGCCCAAAAGAACGTCCGTGAGGGCGTCGTTAAACGGCAGCACAGTCTCCGCAGAGGAGGCTGCCGGCTGAAGCACCTCTGTCAAGATGTTAGGCTTGACCGTCAAAGTAGGGAGCTGGAGACGTAAGGCCCCAGCAGCCCTACGCAACACCGTACCAAGATCTGGCCCCCTCCTCCGTAGCCACGGGAGGAGACAGCATGCCAGTGTCAGGAGAAGTATCCAGACCACTGGCCTCCCCTAGACTCTCTGTCCAGTCCTCATCATACTGACAGTTGCGTGTCAGAGGGTCATCAGACCCCTCCCAGTCCTCCTGGTCCTCCTCTGGTTCAAAATAAGGAGGAGGAGGGACATTTGGGACCCAAGGTCCCATCGGCGCCGGAGCCGGCGTCGAGCGACGTCGCTCCGGGTCCAAGTCCGGAGCCGGAAGGAACTGGGGACGACGCCGCCCGGAGCCCAGGGCGGCGTCGAGAACGGCACCGGAGACATCGGCGCCGGCGGAGGTGTCGTGAGGTCGACCGGCGTCGATGGGGGTTGTGGAGCCGGGATCGAGGCCGGGGCCGGAGCCGGAGCCGGGATCGAGGCTGGAGGCTCGGGCGACGCCGGGCCGGAGCCGCCGGCGACGCCGGATCAACCCCATCAGGGCCCGCGGGGCCCGAAGGCGCACCGGAGGGGCCTGAAGGCCCGAAGAGGCGGGCCATGGCCGACAGGAACTCCTGTACCTTGGCCGGATCCGCCCCCGAACCCGGGAAGGGCGGGTATGACGGGGGCGACTCCACAGGCAAGTCCGGGGCCGCGGGGGCGGGGACGGTGCCGGGAGGGGCCTCAGCCGAGTCGCGAGACCGGCGAGGCGAAGTCCGAGAGCGACGATGCTTCTTGGACTTCTTGTGTCGAGACTTACCGGACGAAGAAGACTTCGACGCCGACGACCGGTGTGCACTCCGCGAGCGACCCCTGGACCTCTCACGCGACCGGGGCTTCCGCGGAGCCGAATGCCGGGCCTCGAGGAGCTTTCGAGACCGCTCTCGCAAAGCCTTCGGGTTGAGGGCCTGGCATTCGGGACAAGACTCGGTGTCGTGGCCTCGGCCGAGGCAGAAGAGACACTCCCAATGCGGGTCGGTGACGGACATCATCCGCGCACAGGCGCCGCATCGCTTGAAGCCGGGCATCCCTACGACACCTGAAGGCTGGAAAAAAAAAACAGTGAAAAATCACCAAAAAGTATGGTCAAAAATTGACCAGGGCACTGCTCTTCCCGGATCTGCGCTTACTGGCGCGGAAAAAGAAGAACTGACGTCAGCGCGCAGGGGCGGCGCCTAAGTACTGCCCGCGACGTCATCCCGGCGATCACGACGCCGACGACGGACGCGGAGCCGCACGACGCCGCCTACCGACGCGCAAGGGTACTGCTACGCAAAACTTTCCGGATCCAGCCTGACGCCTGGGGATATTCTAAGGTAAGGAATCTATCACTAACGTGTCTCTTTCAGATAACAAGTTACTGACTATAACTGATGATCTAGTACTGGATTATTGCAACGGACTGGCTGATGTGGTGCGTTCTGTGTTTCATCAGGTTGGACCGGATGCGACCACTCTTGAAAGAAAACCAGCCCACGACTTGAATCCAGGAGACTGGGTCCGCATAAAAGTCCACAGGAGAAGAAACTGTCTAGTTCCTCGCTGGGACGAGCCACGACAGGTAATCCTAGTGACAACGACTGCAGTCAAGTGTGCAGGAGTGAAAAACTGGGTCCATGCCAGCCACACAATCAGAGTTCCAGAACCTGCAGATCGACATGTGAGTCGACATCTGGAAGTGTGGGATGAGAGTTCAGTGACTGAGACAGAAAGAATAAGAGAAAGGGTGCCAGAACTTGAAGATCGACCTGAAAGTCGACATCTGGAAACCCCAACTGCAAGCACCTCTATAGAGTAAGAGGAAGAAGAGGAAGAAGAAGAAGAAGGAAAAATTTCAGAAATTCCAGAACTTGAAGATCGACCTGTAAGTCGACATCTGGAAATATCTGACACGAGTTCAGGATCTGATGATTCAGTTGAAAACTGTGAAGAATTTCGAAGGAGAACTTGGGGATTTGAACCAATTAGAGAAGAGAATGAACAAGAAAATGATCTAAATGAGCAACCAAGTACAAGTTATGGTGGAAATCCTTCAAAAGTAATATTAATAGACAAAGAAGGGAAAGAGACAATTAAAAGCTAGAAAATCGAGAAGAACCCCGAGGAGCAATAGGGACAGATAGTGAAACAAAAGAACAGGGAAAATTAGAAGCAGAGAGTGAGATAAATACCAATTCGGAAGAACATCGAGGAGGGACAGTAATAGGGGAACACAAGAAGGAGAAAATAGATCCACCAGTAAAAGAAAATGAGATCATAAGTTTCAAAATAAGAGACAATTGTGAGAAAATTGAAACAGAATCTGAAGAAAGCGGAGAAGAGAAAACAAGAACTGAATCAAGAAAAAGAAACTGGAAATCAGAAAGAGGAGAAAAAGAAGGTGAAGCCAAAAGACCAAGAAAAGGAGACAATTGGCCCAGCAACTATATAAGAAAATTGAGATACAGAATAATTAGAACAGGAGAAAAAAGTGCTGAACAGGTGAATGAAATAAGTCAAAAGGAACAAGAAAAGCCAAGTGGAAAACGATTGCAAAAGTCTAAAAGAATAAAGAAAGTGAATTCGAAATACAAATCACCTGAGTGGTTGTACATCGCTCTAACTGATTACAAAGAAGAAAGAAACACTCACGAGAACCCGAGACTGAGAAACCGAATGGGTAAAGGTGAGGTGCAACAAACCTGAAGTGAAGACTTAAAGTGCTTCTGCCGGATGTGACAATTTTACTGGATATGACAAATCACCGGATGTGACAACGAAAGAATTCTGAAAAGAATTAAAAGAAAGTACCAAGCAAAGACTTTTGAATGCAGAGTGGCATCTAAGTCATTTCTGAGGTGTAGTGACACAATTTTCTGAGATTTAACAAAAGATAAAAACAAAAATGGAGAATACTAGAGATAGAAGAGATAAATGTTGAGTTTTTAAAAAGATGGTGTAAAATGTGCTGCTTTTGTACAGGATTATTAATGACAGTATGGATAGTCTTAGCAATCACAATTCCTATTAGTATAGCTGTAGTAGAAGCAAAGAATGATACTAAACCAGAAAAAGAAACTAATATTAAAGAACCAGTTATTTTAAGAAGTAGTGCAGAATTACATAAGGATAAGTCAGTAGCAGATTTTTCAAAAATGTTTTTACAAAATTGTTGTACGAATATGTAGAGACAATGGATGTGAGAGATTGTTATGTTTGTATGCAGTTGCCTGCATCAGTGTCAGAAGGTGTGACTTATCATCACCTACCTCTAACTTATGGAATAACATGTAGTATCATAGCAAGTTTATTTTATAAAACAGGTAGATTAGAGTTTTATTACACTGATGTAGATAAGATTTTTGCAAATGTTCCTGTAGTTCCAGAACTTAAAGTAAAACAAGCAAAGGTTTTAGGAGAATTCTTTTTAGAGCATAGAATTTTAACCTTAGAAGAAATAGCTAAAAACAACCTTACCTGTGAATTAACCCCTTCGGTGCTCATGACGAGCTCAGCTCGTCATGCTGCGCAGTGCTCGTGTGCGCATGACGAGCTGAGCTCGTCATGAACCCGTCCACTCAATGAAACACCCCGCACAGGGCGAAAATCGGCCGCGCACCGAAGGGGTTAAAGAAAGAAGAAAAGGTATTTTTAGAAATGGTTGAAGAAAGAAGAATGAAATTTCAAAGAGAAGCAATAAAAGAGAAAAGAACACATCTATGGACGTTTGAGGAAGAAAATCATGAAGGGAAAAAGATAAAACGCAGCAATGACATTAGATTGGCCGCAAACAGGAAAGTTGTGTATTAGGAGAAATAAGACAGTCTATGACAATTATTTTGTAGGTTCCAGTATCTGCCATGACAATTATCAAATTTTGGGAGGTTGGGGATTCAAAGGTGGAAAAGATCCAATATTTCCAGGTATCTATTATATTTGTGGGAATAGAGCTTATTACAGGTTACCGGACCATTGGTATGGAACTTGTTATGTAGGCCTGGTCTTTCCAAAAATCTTTCATATGGACAGAGAAGAAAAAGGAACATACAAGATGATTAATAGCTTTACACGTAGAAAGAGGGAAAGTTTTTCAGAAATTGTAGGTGATATTTTTGGAGCATTAATACCAGCAGTGGGAATATCTTTGAATGCATTTAAAATTCGGAAATTATCCACAGTAGTAGATCTTTTGTCTACAGATACTGCGGGAGGGTTCTTGATGGTAAATTTCATTTTGGGAACGTCTTTTAATTGTGCTACTCTGTACCTTCACGCTGCTAGGTGATTGCACTCTTGTATATGTGCTTCACGACTGCATTACGCTCCGTCAGGCCGCCATTTTAGGAAGTGCGGTCAGCGTGCTAGGTGTTTTGACGCTGTTCTATAAGAAGGGAGACTGGCGCGAGCGCGCACAGCTGCGTCCTCCTGAGGCTTGAGCCGGGAGAGACGCATTTTTAGGTAATTGCTGAATTTGCACATGTTTTTAAGTTTGAATTGGGGGGCTGTTTGAAAACTTGCACATTTCATTTTGGGAACGTCTTTTAATTGTGCTACTCTGTACCTTCACGCTGCTAGGTGATTGCGCTCTTGTATATGTGCTTCACGACTGCATTACGCTCCGTCAGGCCGCCATTTTAGGAAGTGCGGTCAGCGTGCTAGGTGTTTTGACGCTGTTCTATAAGAAGGGAGACTGGCGCGAGCGCGCCGCTGGCGCGCCAAAGGCGCGCCTAAGGCAAGCCCGTCTGCGCCCGTCCGCGTCTGTATCGCGGCCAGGGCCAGCCATTTTGCCAGTGGCTCCCTTCAGGCTAGGACCGTTTGGACTAAAGAGCAGTTACTTGCTATCTCAACTTCAGGCTGTATAAAGCCTTTGTGTTGTGATCTTGGTTGGGGGGGGGGGGGGATGAGGAATGCGGCCATCATGAGCTACACTGTAGGGCTTGCTCTTTCAAATTGGATATGGTACCTAGGAAAGGGGGGAAGATATCCATAATTCAGCGGATGTATTGACCTTAGGACCCATATCCAAATCTAGTCCCAGGTCGCCTATTAGGGCTTGCCTGATCAACTGCAGATCTCTCCCTAAACATGCAAGTGACATCTGGCTCTCTCTCAAGACTAATGACTGGGACATCCTGTTTTTAACGGAAACCTGGCTGAGGGAGAGCTCGAATCCAGACATCTCCCTGGCCATTCCCACAGGTTACAGAATGACCAAGGTTGATAGGACTGGCAACAGGCGTGGCGGTGGCCTGGCCGTAATTATGAGGGAAGGCTGGGAGATCTCACATAAGAAAATTGAAGACATTGGGCTAATCGAGGCCATGTCTTTTTGTATTAAATTTTCCACGACCTCTTCTATGGCTGGACTCTTGGTCTATAGACCTCCGAACGCTTTGACTGCCCACTGGCAGAAACTATATGATAGTATTGCTGATCTCTCACTGAGGCATACTAATTTCACTGTTCTTGGTGATTTTAACGTCCATATGGACAATGTGAACTGCCCCTTAGCGGTTCAATTGGGAGATACCCTTAAAGGGTTAAACCTGTTTCAAAAGGTAGTCCTACCCACGCATGTAGCTGGCCATACTCTCGATCTTCTTTTCACAAATGATCACACTCTGCAGGTAGAGGATCCTTTACCGGTGACCTGGTCAGATCATAGGTTGGTCCCTTTTAAGCTAACGTGGGCTGCCTGTAATAACCACATTAGATCAACTACTGAGGATAGGAGAAACTGGAGGAAGATTTCACCTGAATCAATGGGTTGCGAGCTATCTAATACCCCCCTAAGCTCATAGGTGACCCGAGCCATGATGCTTCTGTTTTCAGTGAATGGGTAAATTCTGCCCTTGATAAATTATCCCCTATTAAGACTATGAAATTAGCCAGGATAAACCTTCGGCTCCCTGGTTCTCCACGGAGCTTCGTACGGAGAAAAGCCTATGTAAGAGGCTGGAGCGTATCTGGCGGAAAAATTATGATCCTTCAGCCAAATGCGAATATAAAGCAGCACGGAGGAAATTTCATAGCTTGAAGCGCAAGTTCATTAGGGACTATGTTGTGAAGCAGATCAAGTCCTCGGACAATTCTGCAAAAGAAGTTTTTAAGATAGTCCAAGGTTTTATGAAACCACTAGCCCTGAAGAGCACTATTCCCCCATCTTTGGCTCTCTGTGAAGATCTAGCTACTTTTTTCCAGAATAAAATTTTAACCATCTATTCCTCTTTTCCATCATTGGGATTATCTGATATGGTAATTCATTCCCCACTGGATACATGGTCGGCTTTCCGCCCTTTTGGGATGGAAGCGTCACTGGGGGAATTAAATTAAATAAAATCAGGCTCTCCGTTGGATCCGTGCCCGGCCAGATTTTTTAAGTTATTAGCCCCCTGGTTCAACTCCACATTGAACACCATCTGGAACTCTTCACTAGAGACTGGGGTTTATCCAACTAGCTGGAAAAAGCTTATGTCCAGCCTATCCTCAAGAAAGAGGATGCTGACCCAGCAGAGCTAAAGAATTTTAGGCCCATATCTCTTCTCCCCGCCCGGCCAAAATTCTGGAAAAAGAAGTCCAGAGACAACTTTCAAACTTTCTGGAATCGAACAACCATCTTCACGATTCTCAATCTGGATTTAGGTCGGGTTATAGCACGGAGACAGCTCTGCTCGAAGTGGCCGAATCGATCCGTGATACCTTAGATCAGGGTAGCTGTGCAATGTTGGTGCTGTTGGACTTGTCCGCAGCCTTTGACACGGTGTCACACAGGATTCTCTTGAACAGACGCCATCATTTAGGAGTGACAGGAATTGTTTTGGCATGGTTCCGCTCATTTCTTGAGGGTCGCTCTCAACAAGTGATTCTTTATCCCCATGTCTGTAGTTCCACCCTCTGATGTGTGGTGTTCCTCAGGGCTCGGCTCTGAGCCCCACACTTTTTAATGTTTATTTGACTCCCTCGCGGCAATTGTCGAGCAATGTGGGGTGAAGGTTGTCTCGTATGCCGATGATACTCAATTGGTGTTCTCTTTTAGAGAACACAACGAGACAGCTTTCGCCAATTTTAGACAGTGTCTGTTAAACATCTCATCATGGATGACGGATAGCTGCCTGAAATTAAATACTGATAAGACGGAGGTCTTATTTTTTAATCAACCTACTCCGCCTAGATCTGTGCTGTGGTGGCCGACTGAGTTAAATCCGTCTCCGCTACCAGTTCCCTCTGCCAGGAACCTTGGGTTTAGGTTTGACTCTCAACTCACTGGCAAGGCGCAAATTGCTCATGTATCCTCACGGTGTTTCTGGAAACTGAAGGCTCTGCGGAGATTCCTTCACTTCCTGCCCATGGATTGCAGGAAGTCAGTAGTGCATGCATTAGTCACCTCTCAACTGGACTATGCTAACAGCCTCTACCTTGGTCTTCCAGAGTATTTGATCAGGAGACTGCAGCTTATTCAAAATGCAGCAGCCAGGTTGATCAGGAATGTGCCACTACGACATCATATTACCCCCCATTTGCGCAGTCTACACTGGCTTCCAGTAAAGAGGAGAGTGAAGTTTAAGGCTCTGGTTTTGGCACACAGAGCAGTTAGAGGGACCGGTCCTCAATACCTGAAGCGGAGACTTCAGAAATACATTCAACCCAGAGCACTCAGATCTAATGATCAGAATCTTCTGGTGATCCCCCGTTTTGCAAAGACTAGGATCGGTGGCCGTGCTTTTTCGGTGAAAACCGCTATCTTATGGAATTCCATGCCTGACCACCTGAGGAAAGCTAACTCGGAAACCATGTTTAGAAAAGCATTAAAAACATGGCTATTCGGCCTGCCCTAGAGACAATGGTCCATCCCGGTCTTTCTCCCCCCTAGGATGGATGCGCTGCTAGCGCCGGGACACTTCCGTTGGAGGTAGCCGTGCGCTCTATAAGCTTCAATAATAATAATAATAATAATAATAATAAATACCGAAATGGTTGCCATGAGAGCTATGGTGATGCAAAATCGGCTTGCCCTTGATATTCTTTTGGCAAAAGAGGGTGGAGTTTGTGGAATGCTGAAAGTCCAACATTGTTGCACTTACATTCCTGATAAAAGTGAAAATATACAAAAGTATATTACAAATATTACAAATTTGCACAAAGAACTAGTTCCACTGGAGGTTGAAAGTGTCCTTGGAAAACTTGGTAGAGGGTTTTCTTCAGTAGCAAATTGGTTAACAAGAATGAGTAGACTAATGATAGGGAAAGTTATAATAATAGCAACTGTAGCAATATTGTTAGCCATGGTGTTGAAAATTGTAATAACGTGTATAAAAAGAAAATTAAGACAAAATAAGATAAAAAGAAATAACAGAATAATGAGAGAGAGAGAGAAATGGGTGAAATTGAGTTAGAGAAAATGAAAGAAAGTATGTATAAAGAGACAAGAAGACAAGATGAAATGGAAACAGATGTATAATTAACAAAAGCAAAAGGATGAAAGACATATGCTGCCTGAAAAGAAGTATAACTTGGTTTTATGTGGTGATTTAAAAATCACCAAAGGGGGAGTTGATGGAGCAGAGTAAATGAAAAAATGTAACCCCTAACAAATTTTATAAATAATTAATAAATATGTTCGTTTAAATGTATTAATCAACAATGTACGTGAGGGAAGGGTAACACGCAAGTATGTGTACTGAATAATCTATTTACAAATGTCTGTGTGTCTAATTATAACATAAAAATAATTGCGTACTAAATAAATAATAAATGCATGATTTGTGCTTCATAGAATATAAAACGTGACGTTGCAAAAACAATAGTGATGGTAAGTAAGGAACAGCTTAAATGTTGCTTTCTGGTAGGTAATAACTAATTGGGGTACGTAGATGACGGGAGGGAAACGAAAAGGCTATGTTTCTCTATTTTAATTATGTTTTGTTTATTTCTAAATAGTGCTTCTAAGTCTAATCGAGTGGCGATATAAAATGGCTGCCGTTTATTAGAGTACGCATGCGCTGAGAAAACACATGACAAGGGAGAAAAAGTTGGAGAAAGACTGACCACGTGATGGTGCTGAAACGCTAGGATGCAAGAATGGTCAAGGCTGATGTGACCTATTTGAACTGATAGTGTGCCGTGGTGATCAGCAGAGAATCGTGGGAAACAGTTTTAAGAGAAAGGACAATGCCTGCAGAGTTCTCGAATGTATCGAAAGAAGTTACAAATGTACTGATCGAAGCGGATGGAAACATGTCTTGAACTGTGAGAAAGGAAATGAACATATGCATTCCAGAAGAACAAGCTGGATCCGGGAGAATTTGATTAAAACTGAATAAATGAACTGAGTGGACCAATGAAAGAAAAGCGCGTTATTAATGTTGCAACAATTTAGTTAGCAAAGTTAGAATTAGGGTATAAAAAGGCCTACTCTCAGTGGGAGGGAGAGTTGGTGGCTTCCAGTGCTTGGTGTTCCAGATCGATCCATTTTACTGAGCGGGAGATGCTGAAAGACTGTTAGATGAGACGGGTTGCGGTAGCTGATGCTGACGAGCTGAAGTTTCTGTTGCTGTCTTATTTTTCCAGTTGAGTATGAGAATCAGGTTATTTTTCAACTTTAAACTTAGGTTAGAAATCATTAGGCTAAATTAGGAAGATAGGCAGGTTAATTAGGATTTTTCTTCATGACAAAATTTCCTTTCTGCAATAAATTGATTTTGCTTAATAAATATTTGATTTAATAATGTATGAATAATTGAATAAAAAGTCTAAAATCTTTTCCATGCCTTTAAAATTATATACATTTTGAGATTCTTAAATCAAACGACTCAGTGATTATTAACTAAATGGTTGTGAAATTAATAATTAGTTATTGTGATTTAGCTGGTCTTGATCACTATCAACTGATTTTCACTAGATGATCCATCGACAAAACAATGAGCAGGAATATCTTAAGAAATAACTAAGAAAGCGATAGGTTAAGGTAAATAAGGTATTTCCGGCTCCTTCCAGCGGTACATCATGATGATTTTCATTTAGTTTTTCTTTCTCCTAGGAGTATAGATTCATAAAGGTGTAGAGGAAATCCAGGTGTGTGTGTGTTTGTTAGGCGATGTCATGGGCCCCATCGTCATGTGGATGTGAGAAAATATAAGTCGCGCCTGGATGACTGACAAGTGACCTAGGAGAAATAGTTTTCATTGTATCCGCTGCATCACTACGAAGCGGTCCTACGTCATGAACCCCGCACTATTAAGGTTTGCTAGAATAAGACATGTTCTTGGGAACCCTGTGGCGCTGAAATTGTACAAGTTCTGCGGTAAATATATATATATTTTTTTTAAATAAATACATTCGAAGACTCTCTTACTTTAACGGTTATCGCTCGTGCGCCATCTCTTCTGGATGGTCAGCACGAGCCCGATCTTCACCAACTTGTGGCATTATGAGGCGTCCTGGAACATGATGTTGCGCAACATGTACGTGCCGAGAATCACCCGGCGCAGCGTATGCTGCGTGCCGCCATGTTGAGGTTGGTAGAACACGCAAGTATCAAGTGTGTTTCCTAGTAAGGACGTTGGATGATGGCTGTTTCTGCAGGTGGGGGAAATCTTCGAAATAAAGGTACTGTGTTTATTTCCTTTCGTCGCATGTTATTCAGACAACCAATTTCACTCTGGAGGCATTACGGAGGTGTACTTACTTCAGCAACTCTTAGCTGTGCTGAACACATTTGGTGAGTGACACGAGCACAACTAGAACCATGACAAAGAACCACAACGGAGAGCCTAGAACCGGGACAGCAAGCCCAGGAGCGAGTCAGACAGCCCAGAACAGGGACAAAGGTCCCAGAACTGGAAGCGGGTCAGTGAGCCCATAATGGGGACAAATGTCCCAGAAACAGAACCACGACAGAGAGCTTGACTAAAAACATGAGTGATAAGGGGCAGAGAGCCCAGAACCGGGACAGCGATCCCAGAAGCTGGTCATGGAGTCAGGATTGGGAGGGGACAAAGGTCCCAGAATTTGAACCACGACAGAGAGCCCAATCCCATAATCAGAATTGGGAGGGGACAAAGGTCCCAGAATTTGAACCACAACATATAGCCCAAAACGGGGACAATGGTTCCAGTGGCAGAGCTGGCTCATCATGGCGCCCAGAATGGGGGGGACAAGGTCCCGTAACTGGAACCAGGTCGGAGGGTTGTTGTGTATGAGATGGCGGTGAAGTGTTAGGCCACTCATTGGTTTGATGTCATGTATGAGGTGGCTGTGAAGTGTTAAGTCACTCATTGGTTTGAGTTGTGTAAATGAGATGGCTGTGTACAGTTAAGTCACTCATTACAAGATATTTGTCGTTGGAATGACGGTGCGTGAATAAGTCACCCATTGTCTCATTGTATCTGTGTTTGAGTTCCCCTTTTTGTGGGTGAGTGTAGCATTGTTTTGATTGGTATGTTAGTTAGCGAATGTGTGATTTGCTATTATATTTCTATTGTTAAGTCACTCATTACAAGATATTTGTTGTTGGAATGATGGTGCGTGAATAAGTCACCCATTGTCTCATTGTATTTGTGTATGAGTTCCTCTTTTATGGGTAAGTGAGTTTAGCATTGTTTTGATGGTGTGTTAGTTAGCGAATGTCTGATGCTCTATTACTATTCTGTTGTTGAGTGAGTGTTGCAGTGTAATGAGTTGGTTTGCTGATGTGTGGTGCGCCTCCACCTTTTGTTGTTCCCTGACGCGCCACTTTTAGGTTTGTTCCCCGTGCGTTGCTCTTCGTGCCAGTCTCGCCAATTGGCATGATCCGTGGTATGTGGGGTTTGGTTTGTGATGTGGGATGTTGGTTGTTTGGTTTGTGATGTGGGATGGTGGTTTAAATGGGAAAGAGATGTGTTGTGATGTCTCTTGTTTAGTTCACTGTGAGATGTGGTGACTGCTGACGTATGCCAACCACATTACTGGTATGGCAATAGTGTGTATTAAAAGCTCAGTGCTAGATGAGATGTGGTACAGTGCGAGATGTTGTGATGTCTCTTTGATGTGGATGTCTCTATCATGGTTCAGTGCAAGATGTGGTGAAACTTTTCTTTTATTATTCAGTGTGGTTATGAGTGTGGTCTTTTATGTATCTATTTATGCATAGTTTCTTATGTATTCAAGTATTGCATCTTTTTCTTGGTCTTTAAGTACTTATACATGCATAGTTTCTCATGTATTAATGTATTGCATCCAATTTCTTGGCAATATGTCTATGTTTTATTTCCCATATCGTCATTCTTTTAATTGTTTCATTAATTTGTTTCACAATGCATTTGTTCCCTGTAAAGAAGGGATATGTGTTGTACCTGCTGCTCCTGGTGGGGTTTCTCCATGTTAACATCTAATAAAAAACTTAACCAATCTACGCTTGAAGTCCGGACCATCTATTAATTACAACAACTCTCTTCCTTGGGCCGGCGAGGCTTGGAAATTAATTAATATTCCCCCACGGACAGCATTTACATTACAGTCCCCATAGCATGGGCGGGAGGCCCGGACTTTGGTGTGAGCAGCACTGCGGTCAGACCGAGAGCCATGAAACAAGTGATTGTAACCATAGCCGATGGTTGTTGGCGTGAAGCAGCCAGCGGGAGAAGGCGGGGCTTTAGCTGACGTAAATTCCAAAATGGAAGGAGTGGCCATCTCGAGCTGGGCCGGTAGGAGCCGTGAACGTTAGATGGCCAAACAAAATAAACAATGAGTGAAATCGCCTGGGCGTCAACCAAGCACCCAAAGGCAGGACAATTGAAAGCAATGGACCAATAGAAAGCCAGCATTTCAGAATGGCACAACAAAGAACCAATGGCAAGCGATGGGCTTGGTTAAAGCCCATATTGTAGATACATCGTGTCTCGCAGAGCAGCGCATGCGCCCTGACTCTAGGCTCAACCAAAAAAGGTAGTTCAAAAATGATTTACAAAAACGCAAAGCAAAAGTGCTTTTAAAGAAAAAAAATGGTTGAACAGGATGCCAGACTGGGTATGGGCAGGCAGGCGAGGCAACATGGCAGCTGGGGGGAGAAGCAATAGCAGTGAGAGAACCTTGGCCAAAGTAGAAACAGACAGGTGAAAAAGAGCAAAGTGGAGGGGGGAGAGAAGCACACATGTGAGAGAGAGAAACAAGAGTGTGAGAAGAGAGAAAAGGAGCATAAGAGAGAGCAATGTGGAGGAAAGCGCACGAGGCAGACAGATGAAAAATACATGAACTCTCATGGAGTGCTTTAACAAACAGAAAAAAGTAGTTCCCTAAAAGTGAGCAGAAAAACCACAGAAGCATGCAATTCAAAAATATGTCAAATGGCTATGCTCCATGGGGAGGGACAAACACAAGATGGACTTGCTGAAACAAGGCAAGCATTCAAATAGAAAGCAAGCAAATAAGAGTGACAATTAAACAAGCTAATGATGAATAATGGGAGAGCTAGAAGACCCTGTCAGTTCTTGGAAAGCCCACAATATGTATTCTGCTGTCTAGTAGGCTGGACCTAAAAAGGGACTTATGTACTAAACCCCTTCCTAATGCATTTGTCAGAAGGTTCAAAATGTAATATCTACCTCTACTGTACTTGTCACATAGTTAGAAAAGTAAAGCAGAACGACCAAGGCGGAGTAGGATGTGCACTTTGGAACCTCGGCTGTGCACCCCCAGAGCACAGGTACTTCTGAGAGCCTGCGGGCTGTTCTGGGATTGTTTTTACGCGGGCCAAGGAGCCAGGGCGGCAGCGACCTCCGAGAGTCACCGATGCCCAAGATGGCGGATGATTGCGGAGGCTTTCCCCTGGGGAAACACTGGGTGCCCCTGGCCTCGAGAAAGGAAGATGCCTCCCCGCTGTGTGAACTGAGGAGAAAGTGGCGCTGGACCTTGAGAACGCAGCTGGTTTCTGGAGGGGGTCACTGGCTCGGAGGTGAGCCACCCTGGCAGATGGGGAAGGCAAACACAGGGACCCTCCTGCCATGCTGATATCGAACCCCATCTGGCCTGGGGACACTGTCTGGCATATGGGGGTTCTAGCTGCTGGAGTTAAAGGGTGCCGGGGGGCCTCCCCATGCCAGCGGATCCTGAGTGGGCCTGGAGTCTCCTTAGTGGGCGTAGTTCTGCCATCACGGAAAAAAGACTTGATCAGACTACAGCCACACTGCCTCTCCCTTTGCGGACTGACACCCTGGATGCCTCTGCAGTGCCCCCCCCCCCTCCACCCACCCAACAAAAAGTATATTCCCTAGCATCCACCTATGTTAGCCTGGAATATGAAATGGTTTAGCCTAGGGCAGACACGGGCTCAGCTATGAAGGAACTGCCCCAGCCTCTACCGGGAGCTGGTGACTCAGGTTAACCAATGCTGAAACCTATGTGTGCCGCAATGGAGGCGCAGGTGGTCAAATGGGGGAAGATACTGGGAGCCATCACAGACATGAAGAGCTCCCATGAAACCAAAATTGACGGAGTGGTTCTCAACCTGGGGATCCTGAGACTGGACAACAGAAAGCTGGACTCCCGATTCACGGAAGTGGGCACAATGGGGCAGATTGGCCCTAAAGTGCAAGCCCTGAAGACAGAGGTAAAAGAACTGATGACAACTGTGACACGGCTCCGCGAGCGGGCTGAAGATGCTGAATGCCGCTCACGCTGCAACCACATTTGGATCACAGGGCTGCCTGAGAAAAAAATCTGCTGAACTGTTCCTTGAGCATTGGCTCATAATTAATATCTTTGATGGAATCAGCAGGGCTCTGTTTTCAGTGGGACGAGCCCACCGGGTGCTGGGACGACCTCCGGCCCTGGGGTTTCTCGCAAGGCCTATGGTAGCAAGGCTCACAGTTTTGACACTGGGGGTCAGATTCTCCAGCTGGCAGGGGCTGACGGTCCCTGGATAGTAGATAGGAATAAAGTTCATCGCTTACCGGACTTCACGCTCCTGGGTCAGAGCCAGCGGACCTTATTCCTTGATGTGATAGCAAAACTGCGGCAACTAGGCTTACAATATGCAATTCTATATCCAGCCAAACTATGGATTATTAGAGATAACTCTTCATACCTTTTTGTGACACAGGAGTAGGTTTGGCAATTGCTTGACCACGAGAGCCTGGTTGGACCGAAAGATCGCTAATTGAACGACTTCTGAGGAAAGGAGGCCCTGGAGGTTGAGGCGTAGGAGAACTGCTTTGGTGAGTCTATCTTCGGAGGCACAGGCCACGTCAGAGAGAGCCAGAGTGGTAGTTGGTATGGCAAACATCTGACGACAACAGCGGAAAGTCACGGGCCCTCCGGAAGAGACCTCGCCGGTTGCCCTCTTTGGTGAAGGGTCTGAGGTAACCTTCAAGACGACAGAGGGTATCATCTGACCCATAATGGAAGGGACAAATCGGACTCAGGGAGTATATAATGGGCCTGGACAGACACGGGCACAAACCGCAGCATGAGGGGCCTGATGCTGGGCTCATGCTTGCAAGGTGGGGTGGGAGGTGGAGGAGTCTCCAACGGTATGTCTGCTGTAACTTCATCCTAAGCCAGAGTGCAAATGAACGCACTTGGGAAGACTACTTTCGGTGCTCAGCGGCTAAACTTTAGTCAATTTCTTTACCTTAAGTTTTGTTTGGCAGGGAGGTGGGCAACAGACCTTTCCTAAGTTGGGGAGTAAGCCACATTTAGGTTATGAAAAGGAAAAGTGGGGAGAGGGTGGAGGGGGGGACTCACAGGTTGATCAGTTGACGAGCAGACGCATGCAACACAGGGTGGGTACACAATGGTGTGTGCTGGACATGAGACGCTGGGAAATAACCCACTGAAAGGGCAGGACAACTCTACATGTCCCTGGCTGACATACGGAATGGAAGCCTAAAAATCCTTACCTGGAAGGTGAGTGGCCTGGGGAAAAAAATTTAGTGGGGAGTGGTAGCACATACACAAGGCAAATTGCCCCAGATATTGTCTTTCTGCAGGAGAGACACCTGATGGGGACAGAGTGCAGGTTTCTGAGACGGGGTCAGTAAGAGTCCCTTGAACATGCAGGATTCACTTGAGAATCCAAAGGGGCCAAAAAGAACCCCCCTTTTAAGATTGCTCGAAAGTGATCTGACCAAAGTTGCACAATTCTTGGGCTGCAAGGAACTCGAGGGCCAGGAGGCTACACCCTTATTAATGTGTATGCCCCATCGCTTTTAGAAAGCCACTCTGGAGAAAATAGGCCTAATACTATTGGCAGTAGGAGACACTCTACAGATAGTGGGAGATGACTTCAATGACACTATAGCCCCAGAACTGGACAGGACGAAGCTTGCGCCAGACAAATTGTGCCAACTGAGTGTGTGGCGGACATCTGTCAGAGCGCTAGGGCTAATAGACCTTTGGAGACTGACACCCAACAGACACAACATACTTGTTCTTTTCTGGGGTGCATGGAACGTTCTACAGAATATATTACTTGTTCTCGCCCGTGTGCAAGAATCTGGTGGTTTGGGAGGCAGAATATTTAGAATGCGGTATCTCTGATCACTTTACCACTGCTGATCACCCTGGATAATTCTAAGTGTACAGTGGATGGACAATGGAAACTTAACGCCTGGGAGCTCCAGGACCCTAAGACAATGAATCCACTTCAGGTTGACTTGACACTGTATTTGAGAAAAATAAGGACTCAGTGGATTCACTTACTGTGGTGTGGGAAGTCTATAATGCGGTCCTGCGAGACAATGTAAGAATATGCCCAAATCGTGGAGTTCACTGATGGGCTCCGAAATATGAAAAGTGGCAAGGTAGCCAGCTTAGGGGAAAACCTCCCTTGTAACTTCCTTGTTTATTGCACTTGCAATTTCCAATGAGGCTTTTTGCTGGAGGAACTGGGGTCCGTGTAGGGCAGCTATCCAGTATAGTCAGAAACCGCTCTCCTGATCAGAGATGCGGTAGTGCAGTACCGCATCTCTGATCTCTGATCAGTTAACTCCACAATTTGGGCATATTCTTACATTAGTCATCACACCAATTATCCACAAATTATGAGGACAGAACCTGATTTTTAAGCCATCTCCAGGTCATTACAATCCTGATGAGACCCTAGTATCGGGATTAGGGTCGAAACGCCGTCGACATATATAAAGACAGACCGTACTTTGTATGGTTCACACACTGATATATTCTCTGTGGTCCATATTGTATTGAATAGAATTGGCTGTCTTGAGAATGGAATAACCAATATACCGGTAAATGGTCCCATCACCTTACTCTGTGTCTTTTTCTGGTTAGGTTTTGGTTTTCTTTCACTTGGGGCTTATTGTACTATATATCTTTTTTATCTTTATATATCCTTTTTTTCTTTCTCCTCACATAAAATCCCTTATCACTCACATGTTTGATGAATGCTTTGGATTACAAAACTGTTCCCCAAGTAAAATAAAACTCAGTTCAGCTGAATCAATGTACACTACAAGCAACTGGCTCTTCCTCTCTTTTTTCCAATAATGCCTGTATTGATTGAATCAAGACAATAACTGTAATTCAATTAGAGATTAAATCAACACAGAAAACTGTCTGTGCCACTACAAATCTCTTTTGCAAATGAGTTCCATGTAAACACCTGTAACTTAAACTACTTGATACCCATGTTCACATGGACATTTGGGTCGCTCTTGTTTTCGTTGAACTGTACTTGGCATCTATGCAAAGCGGGAAGACTGAGGGACCCAATGGATTTCCAGTAAAACTATTCAAGAGACTTGCGACATTGGTGGCTCCCATCTGCTGCAGATGTTTTGAGACGCCAATACTCTGGGGCAGCTACCCCGGGATCTGCAGCACGCTCTAATCACAGTGATTTCTAAACGGGGTAAACCAAGATCTGAATGTGGGTCCTACCACCCAATCTCGCTCTTAAATATTAAGACCAAACAATTGGCTGCTATATTAGCCCACAAACTCAACAAAGTGATAATCTTGCTAATTCACTATGATCAAAAGGGGATTATACCCCACAGATCTACCCAACAGAACCTTAGGCACTTCCACAAACAGCTTGACTCAGTGAAAGATGTTGAGGCACTCTTGGCTGTGGTGTCAATTGATGCAGAGAAAGTGTTTGGCTCAATACACTGGCCCTACCTCTTCATGGTATTTATACGCTTTTGTTGTAGACCTCGATTCGGTGGCTGGGTGGCAATCCTATACCCAGAGCCAATGACTGTGATCCAGGTCAATGGGATGACATCTGAGATGTTTCCCCTAGTGGGGGAGGGGGGCCAAGACTAGGCAGGGTTTCCCGCTTTTCTCCTTTCTGTTCGCAATGTGTATAGAACCACTGGCATGCTGGGTCAGGGCGGAAAGGGAGCTCGCCTGCCGAGTCTACTGGCAGAATGGGGAAAGATACGATCTCCCTCTAAGCTGACAATGCCTTATTTCAAATAACAAACCCTGGGACAATGTTGCCTCTTTTGGCAATCTTTGAGGACTTTGGAGACTACCTAGGTTTGTGAATTAGAGCAAGTCGGTGCTCTACTGGCTTGGTAACTGGGAACAGGAGGTGGATGTGCCTGCCCCTTTCATGGTGGCGATGGACGGTTTCAAATACCTGGGCATATTTGTCACAACATACCCATCTAGGCTGGAAGAGCAGGGACATGATCAAGACCCCACTATGGGTGGGTGCCATATTGAGAAAGGTATCCAAGTTACAAGGATTTGCCTACTGGGATGTGATAGACATCTCTAAAGTCAAGAATGTGGTAGAAGACGGAGCCCCTAGGTCTTTCGAGTGGCTCCAAGAAAAATATGAGCTCTCAAATACACAGTTCTATAAATATACCCAACTCAAACACGCTCTCCATGCTGAAGCCATTGATTGGGAGGACCTTATATAGGCATAGAATCCCAGTCCTTATTTAGGCATTAGCCGTGCACTCCAAATACAGGCATGGTCACCGACATCCGTCCAACCTAACGTCACAACGAGTTCTTAGAAACCAGACCCTTAAGCTCTTGGGAGTTCCCTAGCACAGGATTATTGATTTCTCCAAGAACTCATTTATTATGCATGAACCGCTATACCTTAAGGGTTCATTCCTGACGTCTA
>CAWUFW010028089.1:0-23493 GCA_963921515.1 Calotriton arnoldi
CACTTAGGTAAATATAATGCAACCTTTAGTTGCGCTGCTGTCTCTATCTTCTCCTTTTCTTTAAACACCGTCATTGATTAGCAATAATCATTTCTATGCAAAGACATCGGTCCTCTGTTGTGGTGGATCCGCTCCACCTGCACAGAAAGCAGTAATGTTGTCATGATGGACAAAAAGCGCTTCCAAGTAGACCCAAGGAGCTTTAAGTACATTTATTTTCAAATTTTATAAAGTCGCTTCCTTTCGCCTTCGGGATACTTCAAAGAGGGACTGCAGGGAGCAATGCCTATGAATGTCAGTCCCATCAACGTTTACTCCTAAACTGTAAGGGGCACTATGAGTAGGAGAGCGCTACTGGCCCATATAAACGGTATCAAGCGCTATACAAGTGGATATAAAATAATCTGTTCATATTTGCTATCCAAAGATGGTGGGTGTACCATTCGCTCCTAAATGAAATTTCGGCAAGCAGAGCGATTAAATCAGTAGACTTATATTGTGCTCTAATTAAATAATGTATATGTATTGTTATTGTGGACAAAACAAAAAAAAATAGCATGCACGTATTTTGTAATAGATGGAGGAACGGGCTGTTTGGCCTTTCATAGCTCGGCCAAACAGCGTGTTAAAATATAAACACAAAACGAGCAGGATGCAAATTGTAAGTAAAATATATCCGTTATTATCTGTTTCTGAGTGGTTGAGAATGCTGTGTTTCTTTGATCCGAAGGTGCTTCCGTTCAGGTCACTAAAGGCACCCCAGGGACGTGAGTGCTGAAGCCGCACAGACAGTGCCTGGCCCTGCTTCGAGAAACGGTGCAGGATTTATTTGTGCTGGAAATGCAAAAACATCCATTCCGTGAAAGGCAACACATTTAATTAGCAATGAGAGAGCAGTTAGGGGCAGAAAGCTAGTAAAATTGTGTGATAAATTTATGGCATTGTTAGCATGCTTTTAATTATGGCTATTATGTTAATTATTCCACATTAGGATGGAGCTATCAGCATGTCAGATTTAATCAAAACGAGCCTTTCTCTAGAAAAAGTCTGCGCCAGTAGAAAAATGACGAGGCGCTGGGGGGACAGTGTGTGAGGCGAGCCGGGCACCCTCCGGGCGAGAGCTGCCCGGGGTTTAGAAATTCACTGTCTTCACCCCCTTCCGAGAAGCGCTTTATCATCTCGGAATGCTCTGTCAAACTCCATGAGGGCGCTCGTTTTTATCTGTCCCGATCTACAAAACCCCTTTCAGGAGCTGAGAGGGAGCTAATTAATTGGGCATTGCCCCCGGGACCTGGCCCACCCGGGGGCTTTAAGAAACGAAGCACAGGAGCCCGCGCTTCGTTTTTTTTTTTTTGACGGATTTGCGCACCCAGCGCGAATTCGGACGATTTAAAAAAAAAAAGTGCTTTTTTGGGCCCTTGCGGTCAGGGTGTTTCTACTCTGCCCCATTTTCTGCTTTGGAGTGCTGGCAGCCAATCAGAATTTAGCTCGTGCTCGGGAGGGTTTGCTAATCCTCCTCGGTGCTCAGATATATAAATTTTTATTTTTGGGATTTCTCAGCAACTACTGAACGGATTTACACCATTTAAAAAAACAGCACACTTTCTGGAAAAAGACCTACCTTTTTGCCAAATTTGGTGTAATTCCGTTCAGCAGTTCGGGCTGTAGCTTTGTCTAAAGTGCCTATGGAAATTAACATGGGGAAAACGCATTTTGGGACCCCCTTTTTTCTTGGCCCCCGCTTGACAAATCACCCCGAAACTTTAAAACAGGAGCTGACCTGAGTGAACCATTAGTTTGGAAAATTTTGCGAAGATTCGTCAAACGGCGCCAAAGATATTGGCAAAAGAAAAAGCTTTTTGAATAGAAACAAGGTCCTAACTATAACTACCTACTGGCGACCGCCAGTAGGTATATATATATATATATATATATATATATATATATATATATATATATATATATATATATATATATATATATATATATATATATATATATATATATATATATATATCGCCAGTAGGTACAGTTAGGATCTAGTTTCCATAGGAAAAGCATTTTTTGACTTGCCTATAACTTTGGCGTCATTTGACCAATCTTCATGAAATTTTCCCAAAAAAGTGTCAAAGTAGGCTCTGTGTCGAAATTTCGGGGGTGATCCGTGCAGTGGGGACTGAGAAATAGGGGCATGAAAAAAGGGTGCGTTTGTAATGTTAATTCCCATAGGAAAACATTGTTGAACCTAAAGCCCGAACCGCTGGATGGAATTACACCAAATGTGGCAGAGAGGTAAATGTTGTTATGCAGATTGTGCTTTTTGGCATTTGGTGCAAATCTGTCAAGTAGTTTTTGAGATATGTAAGCTGAAATTTATAGATATATCTCTGCCCGCTGATATTTCGCGGTGGTTTTGCGCTTAATCAACAGGAATGTTGTGATTGGCTGGATGCAACCTGCAGAGAAAATTGCTGCTTCCATTTTATCATTCAGGAACGGTTCCCGGGGCTGAAACTTTGTGTGAAAGCTAATATAAGGGGTCAGGGTGGGGATACTCTGACCTCATGTTTGAGAAATGGGTGTGTAGTGACAAATTATGTGTCCAAAGTCGATTTTTTTCATTGCATGTGATATTCACGGCGATGCTGCAACCGCCAGCACGGCCCCCCATGTACAATCGCAGGGAAATCGTGAGTATCGCGGTGACACCGCGAATGTTGGTGGAAATATAAAAAAATATATCAGTGAATCATTAATACACATTGTAATATATTGAGATTCTGATAAATGTTTTTATAGAGTTACTTAGATAGTAATTTATCTAGTGTGATGGTTAGAATTAATTATTTAGTCATCATTTTTTTATGTGGTGGTGGCTATTGAATTCCTGCTTTTGCGCCATATCCGAGGGGATCGCAATTACCGATGTCATCGGGATCTCCGGCCTCACAGTGAAAACGGAAAATAGGATTTAGAGATGGTTGTTTTAGAAATACACTAGAAAAACATGAGTTTGAAGTATACAGTAATAAACCCCTTGTGTGTAAAATACTGTAATATGTGTGCATATATGTGTGTTGGAAATGGCCCTTTTTGAAGGGTTATCCCCAAACTTTTTGCTTCTTCCTCCTAATTTTTCCTGACCTGTTGTTGTTGGTTTTAGGACTCTTGGCACTTTACCACTGCTAATCAGTGCTAAAGTGCATATGCTCTCTGTGTAAATTGTTATTATAATTGGTTCTCCCTGAGTGGCATATTTTGATTTACTGGTCAGTCCCTAGTAATGTGCACTGGGTGTGCCGGGGCTGGTAAATAAAATACTACTAGTGGGACTGCAGCACTGATTGTGCTACCCACATGAATAGCCCTGAAAAGATGTCTCAGGCCTGCCACTGCAGTGCCTGTGCGCAGTTTGCTAACTGCCATGTCGACTTGGCAAGTGCACCCATTTGCCAGGCCCTAACCTTCCCTTTTCTTACAGATAGGACACCCCTATGGTAGGCCCAAGGTATCCCCTGGGCAGGGTGCAGTGTATGTGAAGGGTAGGACATGTACGTGTGTGTGTAACACGTCCTGATAGTGAAATACTGCCAATTTCGTTTTTCACTATTGAAAGGCTATCTTGCCCCATAGGACAGAATGGGGAATGCTTTGTAACATTTTACAAGCATTTCTTCCCATACGGATAAGATGGAAAAATGGAGTTTGGTATCCCTGAACTCAGAATTTGATAACACATTTTTAAGTAAAGATGTTTTTTAAATTGTGTGTTTGAAAATACAACTTTTAGAAAGTGGCTATTTTCTTGTTCCGCCATCCTGTGTGTCTCTGCCTGTTTGTGGATTGACTGTTTGGCTTTGGAGTGACAGGGGCTGGGGAGGTGCAGGGCTCCAGGAGTCTGGAAGAGTCAGCACTAGGCTGAATAGACCTGACCTGCATTTGGAGTGGTGGGAAGAGTAGCACCTGTACCTGAATAGTGCTGTTCCTGCCTTCCACAATGCTGGCTCCGCCCCCCTGTGGTGTGTCTGGAGCCAAGGCTCACACTGACAATGGATGTTGTTGTGCACTTGCAGAGTGCCCCCCAGAACTGGTTTGAACTTGGCTCAGAGCCAGACTTTTAGATCATTCCTGGAATTCAAGAGGAACCTTTGCCAAGGAGAAGAGCTGGAGAGACTGAGGAGAAGTACTGCCCTTGCTGTGTGTCTGGGGTTGGCCTGCAGTTGCTGTTTCTGCCAAGGAAAGGAGAAGGACTTTGCTGTGTCCCCTGCTTGAAGGAGATCTCCAAGGGCCTGAAGTGTGCTGGCCTCCTGTTCTGAAGTCTCAGGGACACAACGACTTCACCCCCAGCTCCCCTGAACTTTGCTGCTGTGAGTTCTAGCCTGCCAAGAGGTGCCTGTTCCAGTTTTGGGCCTCTGGAGGTTGTTGCTGCTGTTTGGGAGCTGGAAGAAAGAAGAAACTCAAAGAACTACAGAAATCGACACATCGCTCTTCTTGCGGCTGTTTTCGCGACGTATCTCCACGGCGCGAGAAGAATTTCCACGCATCGCCACGCCACTGCGGAAACTGCTGCAGAGCCTGTCGCCGCTGCAAGAATCAATGCATCGAGGGATCGCGGCTGAAGAGGATGGACGCAGCGCCACTCGACCTTGCCGCATCGATCACCGGCGCATCCCGGATTTCCACGCATCGTACCTGTACGGCAAGTTCGTCCGACGCATCACCTGCGGACCGGAACCGCCACGAAGAATCGACGCATCACTCCCCATACAGACCGGATTCGACGCAACCCTTCCTCTGCATGCAGCGGGTCTGTCACATCGCCTACCCAAGGTCTCAGGAGTGTCGCATCTCTTTGTTTTCCGACTCTGCGGCTGTTTGGCTTTTGGAACTTTTACGCATCTACAGGTACTTTGGTGAAAAGTCACGCATCCATAATTTTCTATGGTACAAGTTCTTGAAACCTTTTGAAAGTCATATTTTTAACTGTGTATGTTGGATTTTTGTCGTTTTGGCCTTGTTTAGTTTAGATAAAGATATTCTATTTTTCTAAACTGGTGTGGTGTCCTTTTGTGGTGTTTTCACTGTGTTACTGTGAGTGTTGGTACAAATACTTTACACATTGCCTTTGGGATAAGCCTGTCTGCTCGTGCCAAGCTACCAAGTGGGTTAGCAGGGGTTATCTAAAGTGTGTAACCCCCTTACCCTGACTAGAAGCAAGGGTCCCTATTTGGACAAAGGTACCTACCTCTGCCAACTAGAGACCCCCCATTTCTAACATTGGTGGTCAGCGGTGAGGATTTGAACCTGTATTTGTACTTGACCCACAGTGATTGGTGTACATCACTAGTTTAGTGCAGACCACTACGCAACCACATACTTTGTTTTGTTTTTGGTTCTATTTTTGAGTAACCCTTAAAGTATCCACGCATCATGTCCCAGAAGGGTAAACCAGCAAGTGAGATGGCAGAATTGGAGTTTGATATTGAAATGTTGCATACCTACAGAGTAGATCAGCTCAAGCAATTTTGCAAAGATTTTGGATGTCCCATGAAGAGCAGCTCCAGGAAGGAGGAGCTACAGAAAGCCTTAAGGGCCTGGTGGGAGGCCAAAGAGGCTGGGGAGACAGGTGATGCAGAGGTGGATGAGGAGGCATAAGGGAATGGTTTCAGGTCACAGGATCTGCCTGTATCAAGAGCAGCCTCCAGGGCTGGCAGCAACTATTCCGCTAGAAGTTTTTCCCCAGAGGATTTGGAGGAAAACCAAAGGGTTAGAGATTATGAGTTAGAAGTCATCAGGCTCGAGTTGAAAATATTGGAAATGGAGAACCAAAAAGCTGCCATAGAGAGAGAGAAAAGATGGCAGAGCAGAGCAAGAAGATGTATGCCTTGGAAGAAATGAAATTGACCTTGGCATATAAATTAAGAATGAGGGAGCCTGATGTGGAGCTTAAGAGGCTTGAGGCCATGAGTGTCTTAGCTGAAAAGGAAATTTGTGCAGCTCATGAAGTGAGCTTGGCTGGGTTGGAGGTGGAGTCCAGCTCAGATGGTGGCAGCAAAAATGTAGAGTCTAGTGCTGAGGGAGAAGTACACACACCCAGAGATGTGGCGCCTGACTTGAAGGAGGGGGCTGACATACACCAAGGGGTTCATGGTTATGAGGTAGCTCCAGTTGTGCACAGTGTCCCTAAGGTGGGTTGGGGAACTGGTAAAGGGGTTCATATTCCTAGTGGTGGGAGGGACACTCTACTGACTCTAGATGAGAGGTGCAGGGAGAGGGCTTCCCCCATGGTAGAAGCCTTTGTGTGTGAATGTGGAGACTGCCCAGAAGAGTGTGAGTTGAGTGACAGAGACAGTCAGACACTGTCTTGCCAGTCTCAGAAGAGTGATGTGGGGTACTTGTGTGAGGCACTGGATGGTGGGGCAAAGGGTAGCATGGTTAGCAACTGTGGGGGGCTGTGTGATTCAATTGTTGGAGAGCATATTCTAAGTCCCTGTTTTCCAGAGCTATGCCAACACCCGGTGGAGTGTGATTTCTCTGATTTCAGGGAGCTTGCGCTGGAGGCAGACCTTTTGGTGGATTCCAGAGGGTCTGAAGAAGCTTTTGGGAGTGATCCTGAAGGGGGTGGCTCAGGTGTTCCCCAACCAAGTGAGGTAGGGGAGGTTTGTGGTAGCCCAGATAGGTCCCAGTGTAGTGGGAGGGGTGTAGGGTCCCACGTCCTGTCTCAGAGGAGAAGGAGTGGGAGTGGGCTGTGTCCAAAGGTGCCCGAAACCCAGTCTGAGGACCTGGTTGGTTCCATAAGGGAACACCAGGAGGGCGGCCTAGTCTGTACCAGGAGGCCAATTCCTGAGGGGGATCCCAAAGTGTCAGGTGAACTGGGGAGGACTGCTGTAACCAGCATCCCACCAGTTCTGGTGTCTGGCAGCACCGCTCCAGTGGGGAGGGTGCATGAGTCCAGAGAAAAGGGTGAGGTGGGGACGCAGTATCCAGTGGAAGGAACAGTGGGTCAGGGGTTGCCAGCTCTGAGGTCAGAGCACCCCAGTACTGACCCTGGTAAGGCCACTTCTGGCCTGGGGGGTCTTCATGCTCTGTCAAGTGGACAGGAGGCTAGAGACCTGTGCCAGGCAGACTCTCGTACAGCTCATTAGGAGTGTGTTTCCCTTGGGGGGGGTTGGTGTACTCCCCCGGAAGTCCTGGGTTGCCAGGTACAGGCCCATCCCAAGGGTACAGACCCTGGGTTGGAGGACCAGGTTTGGGGTGTCCCCCCTGACCTGGAGGAATGGGCGACTGTTAACAGTGCCCCTACCAAGTTGTCTTCTGGGGGTACTGCTCCAGGTGGGAGGGTGCAGAGCCCCAGGGAGAAAGACAGGGTGTGGGAGAGTCCACCCCAGTCTCTTGTCCAGCCACAGGGTACAGACCCTGGGCTGGTGGGCCAGTGTCAGGATGCAATACCTGACTTGGCAGGAGGGAACGTGGAGAAAAGGTGCCAGGCACCTGGGGCTACTGCCCCCCACATTCTGACAGCACAGAGGTTAGAGAGGCCTGAAAGGCATGAGGCCTGGCACTCATCACTGACAGCTGTCAGTGGCCACTGTGGCTGGATGTCCTGGTGGACAGAGTTGCCCCTGGGAGGGGGGCAGGAGTCACACCCCAGGGGTGGACTAGGCCACACTACTATGTTGGCCTTGTGTGTGCTGTCTGGTTGCTGGGACACATCTGTGAGCAAGGTAGGCTTAGGCGCTGCACTGATGGTGTCCCCAGGTGAGGAGAAGGGTCCCCCATTGTTTAGCTTAGTGGGCCCTGAAAGTATGGATAAAGGGATCCAACTGGGTTCAGGAAGGAGTAGAACAGGAATAGACCGCTGCTGTTCGGGCCAGGTTCCAGGTTTTATCATCCCAAGCAGGGAAGCCCATCGTAGTATTGATTGGTCTACCCTGGCTTTAGGCTGGAAGGGCGTTGTTTTGGAAATGGCCCTTTTTTGCAGGTTTATCCCCAAACTTTTTGCTTCTTCCTCCTATTATTTCCTGACCTGTTGTTGTTGGTTTTAGGACTCTGGGCACTTTACCACTGCTAATCAGTGCTAAAGTGCATATGCTCTCTGTGTAAATTGTTATTATGATTGGTTCTCCCTGATTGGCATATTTTGATTTACTTGTCAGTCCCTAGTAAAGTGCACTGGGTGTGCCGGGGCTGGTAAATCAAATTCTACTAGTGGGCCTGCAGCACTGATTGTGCCATCCACATGAGTAGCCCTGAAAAGATGTCTCAGGCCTGCCACTGCAGTGCCTGTGCACAGTTTGCTAACTGCCATGTCGACTTGGCAAGTGCACCCACTTGCCAGGCCCTCACCTTCCCTTTTCTTACATATAGGACACCCTTATGGTAGGCCCAAGATACCCCCCTGGGCAGGGTACAGTTTATGTGAAAGGTAGGACATGTACGGGTGTGTGTAACATGTCCTGATAGTGAAATACTGCCAATTTCGTTTTTCACAATTGAAAGGCTATCTTGCTCTATAGGACAGAATGGGGAATGCTTTGTAACATTTTACAAGCATATCTTCCCACAGGGATAAGATGGAAAAATTGAGTTTGGTATCCCTGAACTCAGAATTTGATAACACATCTTTTAGTAAAGATGGTTTTTAAATTGCGTGTTTGAAAATACCACTTTTGGAAAGTGGCTGTTTTCTTGTTCAACCACCCTGTGTGCCTCTGCCTGTTTGGGTATTGACTGTCTGGCCTTGGAGTGACAGGGGCTGGGGCTGGGGGGTGCAGTGGCTCCAGGAGTCTGGATGAGTCAGCACTAGGCTGAATGGGCCTGATCTGCATTTGGAGTGGTGGGAGGAGTAGCACCTGTACTGCCTTCCACAATGCTGGGTCCGCCCCCCCTGTGGTGTGTCTGGAGCCAAGGCTCACACTGACAATGGATGTTGTTTGAACTGGGCTCAGAGCCCCTTGCACAAAGAGAACAAAGATATTTTGGGGTATAAGTTTCAGACCCAAAACCCCAGACTTTTAGATCATTCCTGGAATTCAAGAGGAACCTTTGCCAAGGAGAAGAGCTGGAGAGACTGAGGAGAAGTACTGCCCTTGCTGTGTGTCTGGGGTTGGCCTGCAGTTGCTGTTTCTGCCAAGGAAAGGAGAAGGACTTTGCTGTGTGCTGTGTCCCCTGCTTGAAGGAGATCTCCAAGAGCCTGAAGTGTGCTGGCCTCCTGTTCTGAAGTCTCAGGGACACAAAGACTTCACCCCCAGCTCCCCTGAACTCTGCTGCTGTGAGTTCTAGCCTGCCAAGAGGTGCCTGTGCCAGTTTTGGGCCTTTGGAGGTTGTTGCTGCTATTTGGGAGCTGGAAGAAAGAAGAAACTCAAAGAACTACAGAAATCGACACATAGCTCTTCTTGCGGCTGTTTTCCCGACGCATCCCCAAGGCGCGAGAAGAATTTCCACGCATTGTTACGCCGCTGCGGAAATCGCTGCAAAGCCTGTCGCCGCTGCAAGAATCGACGCATCGAGAGATCGCGGCTGAAGAGGACCGATGCAGCGCCGCTCGACGCTGCCGCATCGATCGCCGACGCATCCCGGATTTCCACGCATTGTACCTGTGCGGCAAGTTCGTCCAACGCATCACCTGCGGACCGGAACCGTCACGAAGAATCGATGCATCACTCCCAATACAGACTGGATTCAACGCAACCCTTCCTCTGCATGCAGAGGTACTGTCGCATCGCCTCCCCAAGGTCTCAGGAGTGTCGCATCGCTTTGTTTTCCGACTCTGCGGCTGTTTGGCTTTTGGAACTTTGACGCATCTACAGGTACTTTGGTGAAAAGTCACGCAGCCATAGTTTTATATGGTACAAGTTCTTGAAACCTTTTGAAAGTCATATTTTTAACTGTGTATGTTGGATTTTTGTCGTTTTGGTCTTGTTTAGTTTAGATAAAGATATTTTATTTTTCTAAACTGGTACCCATTTGTGGTGTTTTCACTGTGTTACTGTGAGTGTTGGTACAAATACTTTACACATTGCCTTTGGGATAAGCCTGTCTGCTCTTGCCAAGCTACCAAGGGGGTGAGCAGGGGTTATCTAAAGTGTGTATCCTCCTTACCCTGACTAGAAGCAAGGGTCCCTATTTGGACAAAGGTACCTACCTCTGCCAACTAGAGACCCCCATTTCTAACTATCTGTTTTACACTTTAAGGAAAAGGCGCGATCGTCTGGGTTAACGGCGTCGTTGCAACTCTTCACATAAACGCAAAAACAGAAAATAGGTCTTAAAGATGGATTTTAAAGAAACTTAGTACAAAACATGAGTTTAAACATGTTTTTAATGAAGCATGTATATAGTAATATGTGTAGTGCAATGTGTAGAATGGATTTTTTTAGTTAATATTTTTGGATGTGCTGGTGGTTGTTGAATGTCTCCTTTTGTTTTGCGATTTTGCCACGTATTCGTGGTGATCGCGTCGTCGTCACGAAGATTCCCAAAAAATGAAAAAAAAGGATCTCTATAAAAAAATGAACAAAGTTTCGGGTTCTGACAAGAGCCTTTGTTTTGATTGTGTGTATAGGACAGCTACACATAAGACCGAATGCAGAGTTTCAGTTTACTTAGAAACACCGTGTTGCCTTTGTCTGTAGAGTGCACTCCATCATTTCTATAAATTCCATGCATGTCAAAACACAGATTGTTGGCTACTATAGCCGATCACTAATGTTGTTGAAAGGAATGTGTTGTATCAAAAGGTTCGGCTATTACAGCCATTATTAACAGTTTAGCTGTGTATCCTCTTAAACACTGAGTACAATACGATATTGTAATATGTATCAAGTATAGCTCTCCCATTCCCTAGATACCTAATCATACTGTGGCTCGGGGTTGTGGAGTATATATGTTTCCCTCATGGGAGTGTAACACCATTACATTTATTATTTGTTCTCTGAAGCTCTTCTTTATTTAATTGGCTAGAGCGGTCGACCTTGAAGCTTGGGAACTGGGTTTGAGTCTCTAAAGGGACGCTCAACATCCTGTAAGTCTGGGCAAATCACTTAATCTCCCAGTGTCTAACAAAAATGAATGCAACTGGTGCTCATGTAAAGCACTCTGATACCTTTGGGTCGAGTTTGTGCTATATAAACCCCCGCCCCAAAACAAAATACACCCATATTGACTATTTATTTTTTAGCAAAACTGTAAATACTACCTTTTTAACAAAGTCTGTTTTTCATATCGATATTGGTGGTATGCCTTTACAATACCCGGCTTTGACTATTATATGTCGCATGGTGAAGACCGTGACCGGTTAAAACGTGTTGAGTTTTTTCCTGTATCGACCGAGTAAAAACTACCACAACTGACTCTGTTGGTGTGGTTTGTTTTTCTGTAGATATATATAAATACATATATATACACACAAAGAAAGTGCTGAGACCAATTCACGGCAATACCACGATGTTTATTCTCCAAGTGAAGAGTGGCTGCAGTTTAAAATCTTTTATTTCATGATGCGTTTCGGCAGTCATGCCTTTGACAGGATGCAGTGTTAACAGCAAATTATGAACTGTGATTTATGTGTGAGGACATAACGCTATTAAGCAACACAGGAATACTCACCATAACACAGAATAAGAGTGATGACTATACCAATGCATCCTGAGACTTGTATACATTTGCAAGGTTACGTGATGGAGTAGATTTAAAGCACCTGTGCTGGGACACTGTTTGAACCTCAATCCTATGACTAAGGCGTGACTGCCGAAACGCGTCAGGAAATGAAAGATTTTACACTGCAGCCACTCTTCACTTGGAGATTAAACTTCGTGATATTGCCATGAATTGGTCTCAGCACTTTCCTTTGTGTGCATTAAGTAACATATATATATATATATATATATATATTCACTGAAAAAACCATAGGTTTTAGGGACAGTTATAGTTATTTGGACATTTCACTCGTACAAAACCATAGAAATTCCCCGTTATAGTTAGTTCAGCTAACTATAACTCGCGCCCCGCAATGCACTGCTGATGACGTCACATATTACATCACTCATGACATGGTCAGTGACATCACTGATGACATCACTGATGACATCTCAAATGACATCACTGATGACATCACTGATGACATCATCCAGTGACTGTGTGTTTCTCTAAAGTTTAAATATGTTTAATATATATAGGGAAAGGCGTATTGAAGAATGAGTGGGTGTATAAGTGTCTGAATGGATGATTTAGTACGTGAGTGACCGACTCTACAAGTGAGTGATTAAACGTATCTTACTGAATGCATGGGTTAGTGACTAAACTGTGTGAATGTCTGAATCCGTCTTTTTGTTGGTGTGTAAGTGGATGCATGGATTTGCGAATAGTTACATGAGTGTCTATATGGGTTATTGATTGGTTCTCTGAGTATCTGTATGGCTGCCTGAGTGTTTGTGTGGGTGGGGTGTGTGTGACTCTGTACATAGATGTGTGAGTGGGTGATTCACTGGGTGCATGATTTCAAGAGTGCATCTGTGATGGACTGCTTGGGTGGGTGAGTGTGTGTATGGGTGTGTTAGTGAGTGAATGTATATCTCAGTGGTACATGTGCGAGTAACTACATATGTAAAAGGCAGTATATGTTAGAGTATTTAAATGGCTATAAGTGAGAGTGTGTGATAGTGAGAGTGGCTGTATGGATGCGTGTGTGCTTGTATCAGTTATTGTATAAGAGCGTAAGAATGTGCTAGTATTTGTATGAGTAAGTGAGCTGGTGTGTGTATAACTGTATAGGTGAGTAAATGGGTGTGTGATTAATTTTTTGCATGACTGACTAGGTGTGTGAGTACCTCTATGGATGAGTGGCGGTGTGTGAGTGTTTATATAGGTGTATGAGTGCATATGATAGTCCTGTACTGAGTGACTGTAAGTATGAGTGACTGTACGGGTGAGTGTTTGGATGTGTGTGTAGACGTAAGAATCAGTGAGTGGGTATGTCGTTTTTGGTGTTGGAGTGTCTATGGTTTTGAGAATGGCAGTCTGTAATTTAGAGTGGGTGTATCAAAAGTTATATTAGGGTGTGAGAAGATGCATGAAATTATCACATGGATGATGTCATCAGTGATGTCATTTGAGATGTCATCAGTGATGTCATCAGTGATGTCACTGACCATGTCATGAGTGATGTAATATGTGACGTCATCAGCAGTGCACTGCGGGGACGTGAGTTATAGTTAGCTGAACTAACTATAACGGGGGAATTTCTATGGTTTTGTACGAGTGAAATGTCCAACTAACTATAACTGTCCCTAAAACCTATGGTTTTTTCAGTGAATTTCAAAGGTTTTTTAAATGCTAATTTCTAACTATAACGTGTCTGAAACCTATGGTTTATTCAGTGAATTTCAAAGGTTTTTTAAATGCTAATTTCTAACTATAACGTGCCTGAAACCTATGATTTTTTAAGTGAATTTTAAAGGTTTTTTAAATGCTATTTTCTAACTATGCCTACAGAGGTAGGACATGTGAAGAAAGAAGAAAAAACGCACAGAAAGAAGCAAAAGAAATGCAGAAAGAAGCAACAGAAGTCCACAAAGACGAAGAAAAGTGCAGGAAGAAGCAAGACATGTGCAGAAAGGACCAACAGAGGAGCAGAAAGAGGCCATGTTGCAAAATCATCCTGTGCCCACAACTTTTTCAGACGGGTACTGGTGGTAACTGACTCTGACTAACCAGAGCCAGTGCTATGCTAAAAGACACTTAGAATACAGTGAAAACACCTACATACACTAGGGAACACTATGCATGGGGTACCCCTGTGATTAGCATGACCTCCTCTGCAAGTCCCTAGTACATAATAGGGCAGGGGGATTAAAACTACCTCTTAAAACGCGCTACAGGGCGCGTTTGCACAGTGGTGAAGGGAGGGGGGGCCTGAGGTGACATGTGTGCAAACGCGCCCCGTGGCGCGTTTTAAGTTGCGGGATTAAGTCCCCTTGAATCCTGAGGGGCCCAACTAGCCCCCCAGGTACCTACAGTTAGGACCACAGAGCTGAGTTGCAGAGAGGCGTTCCGAGGCCACGCACCTTTTTTCACCTCTCTGCAACGCAACTCTGTTGTGCTTACTGAAGGTACCTGGTGGGCTAGTTGGCCCCCAGGGTCCCTCAGGATTCAAAGGGAATTAATTTCCCAACTTAAAACGCACCACAGGGCCTGTTTGCGCACATGTCACCTGAGGCCCCGCCCCCTCCCTTCACCACTGTGCAAACACGCCCCGTGGAGCGTTTTAAGTTGGGGGATTAGGTCACCTTGAATCCTGAGGGCCCCTGGGGCCCAACTAGCCCACCAGGTACTTCCAGTAAGCACCACAGGCCTGCGTTGCAACGCCTGTAACAAATTGTGCAGTTGTGTTTAGGTAGTGAAGAGGGTCGTGCTCGGGGTAGTGTTTTAGGGTTTAGGGTAGTGCAGTGGTGTTTGTGTAGTGTAGGGGGTCATGCTGGGGGCAGATTTAGGGTTTAGGGTAGTGCAGTGGTGTTTGGGTAGTGTAGGGAGTCGTGCTGGGGGAGTGTTTTAGGGTTTAGGGTAGTGCAGTGGTGTTTGGGTAGTGTAGGGGTCGTGCTGGGGGTAGTGTTTTAGGGTTTAGGGTAGTGCAATGGTGTTTGGGTAGTGTAGGGGGTCGTGCTGGGGGTAGTGATTTAGGGTAGTGCAGTGGTGTTTGGGTAGTGTAGGGGGTACTGCTGGGGGTAGTGTTTTAGGGTTTAGGGTAGTGCAATGGTGTTTGGGTAGTGTAGGGGTACTGCTGGGGGTAGTGTTTTAGGGTTTAGGGTAGTGCAGTGGTGTTTGGGTAGTGTAGGGGGTACTGCTGGGGGTAGTGTTTTAGGGTTTAGGGTAGTGCAGTGGTGTTTGGGTAGTGTAGGGGTTCGTGCTGGGGTAGTTTTTTAGGGTTTAGGGTAGTGCAGTGGTGTTTGTGTAGTGTAGGGGGTCATGTTTTAGGGTAGTGCAGTGTTGTTTGGGTAGTGTAGGAGGTCGTGCTGGGGGTAGTGTTTTAGGATTTAGGTTAGTGCAGTGGTGTTTGGGTAGTGTAGGGGTTCATGCTGGGGGTAGTTTTTTAGGGTTTAGGGTAGTGCAGTGGTGTTTGTGTAGTGTAGGGGGTAGTGTTTTAGGGTTTAGGGTAGTGCAGTGGTGTTTGTGTAGTAGGAGGTCATGTTTTAGGGTTTAGGGTAGTGCAGTGGTCTTTGGGTAGTGTAGGGAGTCGTGCGGGGGTAGTGTTTTAGGGTTTAGGGTAGTGCAGTGGTCTTTGGGTAGTGGAGGGGGTCGTGCGGGGGGTAGTGTTTTAGGGATTAGGGTAGTGCATTGGTGTTTGGGTAGTGTAGGGGGTCATGCGGGGGTAGTGTTTTAGGGTTTAGGGCAGTGCAGTGGTGTTTGGGTAGTGTAGGGGGTCGTGCTGGGGGAGTGTTTTAGGGTTTAGGGCAGTGCAGTGGTGTTCGGGTAGTGTAGGGGGTCGTGCTGGGGGAGTGTTTTAGGGTTTAGGGCAGAGCAGTGGTGTTCGGGTAGTGTAGGGGGTTGTGCTGGGGGAGTGTTTGAGGGTTTAGGGCAGTGCAGTCATGTTCGGTAGTGTAGGGGGTCATGCTGGGGGCAGTATTTTAGGGTTTAGGGTAGTGCAGTGGTGTTCGGGTAATGTAGGGGGTCGTGCTGGGGGTAGTGTTCTAGGGTTTAGGGCAGTGCAGTGGTGTTCGAGCAGTGTAGGGGGTCGTGCTGGGGGTGGTGTTTTAGGGTTTAGGGCAGTGCAGTGGTGTTCGGGCAGTGTAGGGGGTCGTGCTGGGGGTGGTGTTTCAGGGTTTAGGGCAGTGCAGTGGTGTTTGGGCAGTGTAGGGGGTCATGCAGGGGGTGGTGTTTCAGGGTTTAGGGCAGTGCAGTGGTGTTCAGGCAGTGTAGGGGGTCGTGCAGGGGGTGGTGTTTCAGGGTTTAGGGCAGTGGTGTTCGGGCAGTGTAGGGGGTCGTGCTGGGGGTGGTGTTTCAGGGTTTGGGGCAGTGCAGTGGTGTTTGAGCAGTAAAGGGGGTCGTGCTGGGGGTGGTTTTTCAGGGTTTAGGGCAGTGCAGTGGTGTTCGGGCAGTGTAGGGGGCGGTGCAGGGGGTGGTGTTACAGGTTTAGGGCAGTGCAGTGGTGTTCGGGCAGTGTAGGGGGTAGTGCAGGGGGTGGTGTTTCAGGGTTTAGGGCAGTGCAGTGGTGTTCGGGCAGTGTAGGGGGTCGTGCAGGGGGTGGTGTTTCAGGGTTTAGGGCAGTGCAGTGGTGTTCGGGCAGTGTAGGGGGTCATGCTGGGGCTGGTGTTTCAGGGTTTAGGGCAGTACAGTGGTGTTCGGGCAGTGTAGTGGGTCGTGCTGGGGCTGGTGTTTCAGGGTTTAGGGCAGTGCAGTGGTGTTCGGGCAGTGTAGGGGGTTGTGCTGGGGCTGGTGTTTCAGGGTTTAGGGCAGTGCAGTGGTGTTAGGGCAGTGTAGGTGGTGGTGCTGGGGCTGGTGTTTCAGGGTTTAGGGCAGTGCAGTGGTGTTCGGGCAGTGTAGGGGTCATGCTGGGGCTGGTGTTTCAAGGTTTAGGGCAGTGCAGTGGTGTTCGGGCAGTGTAGGGGTCGTGCTGGGGCTGGTGTTTCAGGGTTTTGGGCAGAGCAGTGATGTTCGGGCAGTGTAGGGGGTCATGCTGGGGGTGGTGTTTCAGGGTTTAGGGCAGTGCAGTGGTATTCGGGCAGTGTAGGGGGTCGTGCTGGGGGTGGTGTTTCAGGGTTTAGGGCAGTGGTGTTCGGGCAGTGTAGGGGGTCTTGCTGGGGGTGATGTTTCAGGGTTTAGGGCAGTGCAGTGGTGTTCGGTTCAGTGTATGGGGTCTTGCTGGGGGTAGTGTTTCAGGGTTTAGGGCAGTGCAGTGGTGTTCGGGCAGTGTAGTGGGTCATGCAGGGGGTGGTGTTTCAGGGTTTAGGGCAGTGCAGTGGTGTTCGGGCAGTGTAGGGGGTCGTGCAGGGGGTGGTGTTTCAGGGTTTAGGGCAGTGGTGTTCGGGCAGTGTAGGGGTTCGTGCTGGGGGTGGTGTTTCAGGGTTTGGGGCAGTGCAGTGGTGTTCGAGCAGTAAAGGGGGTCGTGCTGGGGGTGGTGTTACAGGGTTTAGGGCAGTGCAGTGGTGTTCGGGCAGTGTAGGGGGCGGTGCAGGGGGTGGTGTTTCAGGGTTTAGGGCAGTGCAGTGGTGTTCGGGCAGTGTAGGGGTAGTGCAGGGGGTGGTGTTTCAGGGTTTAGGGCAGTGCAGTGGTGTTCGGGCAGTGTAGGGGGTCGTGCTGGGGCTGGTGTTTCAGGGTTTAGGGCAGTGCAGTGGTGTTCGGGCAGTGTATTGGGTCGTGCTGGGGCTGGTGTTTCAGGGTTTAGGGAAGTGCAGTGGTGTTCGGGCAGTCTAGGGGGTTGTGCTGGGGCTGGTGTTTTAGGGTTTAGGGCAGTGCAGTGGTGTTCGGGCAGTGTAGGTGGTGGTGCTGGGGCTGGTGTTTCAAGGTTTAGGGCAGTGCAGTGGTGTTCGGGCAGTGTAGGGGGTCGTGCTGGGGCTGGTGTTTCAGGGTTTTGGGCAGAGCAGTGGTGTTCGGGCAGTGTAGTGGGTCGTGCTGGGGGTGGTGTTTCAGGGTTTAGGGCAGTGCAGTGGTGTTCGGGCAGTGTAGGGGGTCTTGCTTGGGGTAGTGTTTCAGGGTTTAGGGCAGTGCAGTGGTGTTCGGGCAGTGTAGGGGGTCGTGCTGGGGGTGGTGTTTCAGGGTTTAGGGCAGTGCAGTGGTGTTCGGGCAGTGTAGGGGGTCGTGAAGGGGGTGGTGTTTCAGGGTTTAGGGCAGTGCAGTGGTGTTTGGGCAGTGTAGGTGGTCGTGCTGGGGCTGGTGTTTCAAGGTTTAGGGCAGTGCAGTGGTGTTCGGGCAGTGTAGGGGGTCGTGCTGGGGCTGGTGTTTCAGGGTTTTGGGCAGAGCAGTGGTGTTCGGGCAGTGTAGGGGGTCGTGCTGGGGGTGGTGTTTCAGGGTTTAAGGCAGTGCAGTGGTGTTCGGGCAGTGTAGGGGGTCGTGCTGGGGGTGGTGTTTCAGGGTTTAGGGCAGTGGTGTTTGGGCAGTGTAGGGGGTCTTGCTGGGGGTGATGTTTCAGGGTTTAGGGCAGTGCAGTGGTGTTCGGGCAGTGTAGGGGGTCTTGCTGGGGGTAGTGTTTCAGGGTTTAGGGCAGTGCAGTGGTGTTCGGGCAGTGTAGGGGGTCGTGCTGATGGTGGTGTTTCAGGGTTTAGGGCAGTGCAGTGGTGTTCGGGCAGTGTAGGGGGTCGTGAAGGGGGTGGTGTTTCAGGGTTTAGGGCAGTGCAGTGGTGTTCGGGCAGTGTAGGGAGTCGTACTAGGGGTGGTGTTTCAGGGTTTAGGGCAGTGCAGTGGTGTTCGGGAAGTGTAGGGGGTCGTGCAGGGGCTGGTGTTTCAGGGTTTAGGGCAGTGCAGTGGTGTTCGGGCAGTGTAGGGGTTCGTGCTGGGGGTAGTGTTTTAGGGTTTAGGGTAGTGCAGTGGTGCTTGTGTAGTGTAGGGGGTCATGCTGGGGGTAGTGTTTTAGGGTTTAGGGTAGTGCAGTGGTGTTTGTGTAGTGTAGGGGGTCATGTTTTAGGGTAGTGCAGTGGTGTTTGGGTAGTGTAGGAGGTTGTGCTGGGGGTAGTGCTTTAGGATTTAGGTTAGTGCAGTGGTGTTTGGGTAGTGTAGGGGGTCATGCTTGGGGTAGTGTTTTAGGGTTTAGGGTAGTGCAGTGGTGTTTGTGTAGTGTAGGGGGTCGTGCTGGGGGTAGTGTTTTAGGGTTTAGGGTAGTGCAGTGGTGCTTGTGTAGTGTAGGGGGTCGTGCTGGGGGTAGTGTTTTAGGGTTTAGGGTAGTGCAGTGGTGTTTGTGTAGTGTAGGGGGTCATGTTTTAGGGTATTGCAGTGGTGTTTGGGTAGTGTAGGGGGTCGTGCTGGGGGTAGTGTTTTAGGATTTAGGATAGTGCAGTGGTGCTTGTGTAGTGTAGGGGGTCGTGCTGGGGGTAGTGTTTTAGGGTTTAGGGTAGTGCAGTGGTGTTTTTGTAGTGTAGGGGGGTCATGTTTTAAGATGCAACGCTCCAATACCTGACCAGTCTGCACTACATAAAACTGCAAAAAAACTAAAAATAAAAAGTGTTTTGCACACTTTTGTCATTGGGCTATATGTGGGCTACATCTGGGTAATATTTGTGCTACATTTGGGCTCTTTTTTCACTGGTGGGCATCTTGGAAGACTTCTTTGTTATGAAGTTTCCTAATTTCCTCATTTACTGCAGTCTCCTCAGTAGGAAATGCTTTCAGTTTTTTACTTTGATTCCATCAAGAAGGTATTCAGATGTGTCTCACATTTGCCATAAATTCAGAATGTTAGCACTCTAGTTGCTCATTAGATCACTGTAGTAAAGCTACTGCTCACCAGGGAGTTAACTGGAAGTCTGCTGCTGGTATTGAAAGTGATTGTTTCAGTCTGCATGTCAGAATTTTCTAATGAAATAGAAGAGGATTTGAGATCTCACTTAAAACATGCCCTAATTTTTCTTTCTGCAGCACTAATCATAATTTCTATTTCAAAAAGAACCCCTTCACTTTGTTCCTTTTTAAATTAAATGTTTTAAGTGTTACCGGTTTATTCCAATCAAGATGGCTTCAGGTGTGCCATACTTTTGTCATAAGTAAGTCTGTTAGCGCTCTAGTTGTTCTTTAGAACACTCTGGGAAGCTGCAGTAGAACACAAAGGCATCAACTGGCAGGCTGCTCCTGTTGAAATATAACAGGAAGATATTTGAGATCACACTTGAAACATGTCCTAATTTTTCTTTCTACAGCACTAACCATAATTTCTATGACAAAATGAACCCCATCATTTTGTTCCTTTTTAAATTAAATGTTTTAAGTGTTACCAGTTTATTCCAATCAAGATGGCTTCAGGTGTGCCATACTTTTGTCATAAGTAAGGCTGTTAGCACTCTAGTTGTTCTTTAGAACACTCTGGGAAGCTGCAGTAGAACACAAAGGAATCAACTGACAGTCTCTGCCCTTGTTGGATGTACATGTTTTACTGAGAATGTCAGACTTCATTCTCACATGACTGAGAAAGATAATGTGAATTTACAGAAAATATGCTCTCATTTTAGCTTCTGGAGCACCTTCCAAAACTCTATGGGACAAGCATGTGAAAATAGTTTTCTCTCAAACATGATTCATGATATCCCAGCAGAAGGTTTTTCACAGGGTAAAATCACCTTAGAACACACCACAATTCCTGAAATTAGTATGGTACCATCAACAAATGAATTCTAATGTAACTAAAGTCTGTTATCACCCTTTATAGTTCTCCTTTTGGTAACCCTCAAAATCTTTGATTCACTACAATGCATTTCAATGGGGTACTATCATTTATATTGGTCCCAAGATGGCTGCCAGAAATTCCAGGATGAAGTGCTGACAGCCAATCAGATCTCACGATGACATGTGTGGTTAGGCTCCGCCCAGATATATATGTGATTTTACTTTTGATTTTCTCAGGAACTACTGAATGGATTTACACCATTTAAGCAAAAGGCACGACACTGAACCAAGGGCTACCTCTTTGCCAAATTTGGTGTAATTCCGTTCAGCAGTTCGGGCTGTAGCTGCGACTAAAGGTTCCTATGGAAAAATGAATGGGGAAAACACGTTTTGGGACCCCCTTTTTCTCGGCCCCCGCTTGACGAATCACCCCGAGACTTTCAGGATAGGAGCGGACCGGAGCGCCCCAAAAGTTGGAAACTTTCGCGAAGATTCGTCAACCGGCGCCAACGTTATTTCAAATAGAATGTTGCGGATTTCCTATGGAAAATAGGTCCTAACTATAACTATCTACTGGCGACCGCCAGTAGATAATATATATATATATTACCTACTGGTGGTCGCCAGTAGCTAGTTATAGTTAGGACCTTGTTTCTATTCAAAAAGCGATTTTTCTTTTGCCAATATCTTTTGCCAATATCTTTGGCGCCGTTTGATGAATCTTCGCACCTCTGTCATTTAAGATGTCATCAGTGATGTCATCAGTGATGTCACTGACCATGTCATGAATGATGAAATATCTGACGTCATCAGCAGTGCATTGCGGGGCGCGAGATATAGTTAGCTTAACTAACTATAACGGCCGAATTTCTCTGGTTTTGTACGAGTGAAATGTCCAACTAACTATAATGTCCCTGAAACCTGTGGTTTTTTCAGTGAATTTCTAAGGTTTTTTAAATGCTAATTTCTAACTATAACGCCTTGAAACCTATGTTTTTTTTCACTGAATATATATATATATATTATATAAACCAAGGTGTGGCTGTTGCTGGCGGCTTCCAGACCGCCGGTGGTGCAGGTGAGAGGCGTCAAACCACACATGCCTCTTTAAAATCCCAAAACACTCCTCTCCAAATCTCAAAGGAGCCCGCACTCAGTTGTATAAAAAATCCTTATTTATTTACAGTGCTTGATTAAAAATTAGCAGGAACGCGTTTCGGCTGTCCTTGCAGCCTTTGCCAACCTTACAATGCATTATTTTTTCCACCATTTTAAATGTTGCCCACAGGTGTTTCATGTTACACTGACATGGAAAAGCTACTGCCATTCTGTCCAACTTTTAGTTAAAGGTAAAGGCCAACAAGCAGTTAACCCGATACCTCGAAGAAAACAGCATCCTGGACCCATCCCAATCGGGGTTCCGCAGCAACCACAGCACTGAGACTGCCCTCATCGCCGCCACCGACGACATCAGGATCCTGCTGGACAACGGTGAGACCGCAGCCCTCATCCTGCTGGACCTCTCCGCCGCCTTCGACACTGTCTGCCACCGCACTCTACGCGCACGCCTCCACGACGCAGGGATCCGAGACAAGGCCCTGGAATGGGCCACCTCCTTCCTCGCCGGCAGAACCCAGAGAGTCCGCCTCCCACCATTCCGATCCGAAGCCTCCGAGATCATCTGCGGCGTACCCCAGGGATCGTCCCTCAGCCCAACACTGTTCAACATCTACATGGCCCCGCTCGCACGCATCGCCAGACAGCACGACCTCAACATAATCTCCTATGCCGACGACACCCAACTGATCCTCTCCCTCACCAAGGACCCCTCGCCGCCAAATCCAACCTCCATGAAGGGATGAAGGCCGTCGCCGATTGGATGAAGATCAGCCGACTAAAACTGAACACGGAGAAGACAGAGGTCCTCATCCTCGGCTCCAACCCCTCAGCCTGGGACGACTCCTGGTGGCCAACGACACTGGGAGCAGCCCCGACACCCACCGACCACGCACGCAACCTGGGAGTCATCCTCGACTCAACGCTCTCCATGGCCAAGCAAGTCAACGCAGTCTCATCCTCCTGCTTCAACACCCTCCGCATGCTTCGCAAGATCTACAGGTGGATCCCGACAGACACGAGAAGAACAGTCACCCAGGCCCTCGTCAGCAGCAGACTCGACTATGGCAACGCCCTCTACGCGGGAGCCCCGGCCAAGCTCATCAAGCGACTGCAACGCATACAAAACGCCTCCGCACGCCTGATCCTCGATGTACCACGCCACAGCCACATCACCCCCCACCTGAGGAACCTGCACTGGCTCCCCGTCGACAGGAGAATCTCCTTCAAACTCCTCATCCACGCACACAAGGCACTCCACAAGACTGGCCCAGCCTACCTCAACAGACGACTCCTCTTCTACGTCCCCAACCGCCAACTCCGCTCCGCCGACCTCTCCCTCGCCACCGTCTCTCGCATTTGAAGAACCACCACCGGTGGCAGATCCTTCTCCCACCTCGCCGCCAAGACCTGGAACACCCTTCCACTAAGCCTACGACAGACCCAAGACCTGCTGACCTTCAGGAGGCTACTCAAGACCTGGTTGTTCGGCCAGTAGCAGCACCCCCCCTTTTTTTTTCTCCCCCAGCGCCTTGAGACCCTCGCGGGTAAGTAGTGCGCTTTACAAATTCTGTGATTGATTTATAAAAACAGACTGCTGGTGAATAAAAACACACTTTTTTAAATCAGCAGGTACCATTTCATGAATATAACAGTAGCGGCCCGTGGTGGGTGTGCTGCCGGGTGGTGACGCAGGGCGGAGGAGGGGCAGAGTGGGGGGTAGTAAACTACATTTCAGCTGCACTGAGGTAAGTAAACAAAAAAATAAATAAAACGAATTTCGTTGTGCGCGTTGCATCGCCAAATGCGATGCAGCGCGCGCAACAAAACGCGAGAAAAAACAAAAACGCGAGAAAAAACGCGTCAGAGACAGCACCGTTCGAATTAAATAAAGAAGAATTTGGCACCAGCTATATATCGAGTCCGTGTCCCTGCTTGTGCGTGAAAGCACTGGGGAGCCTTTTGTCTGATATATATATATATATATATATATATATATATATATATATATATATTACCTACTGGCGGTCGCCAGTAGGTAGTTATAGTTAGGACCACGTTTCCATAGGAAAAGCA